>JBBPBX010026136.1:22893-38342 GCA_038048925.1 Garcialebias charrua
GGTAAAGAGCTGATCCAGTGTTCCATGGCCAAGACAGAACCCCAATTGTTCCTCCTGGATCTGAGGTTTGACCAACGATTGGACTCGCTTCTCTAGTACCCCTGAATAGACCTTACCAGGGAGGCTAAGGAGTGTAATGCCCCTGTAATTGGAGCACACCCTCCGGTCCCCCTTTCTGAAGAGGGGAACCACCACCCAAGTCTGCCAAACCAGTGGCACTGCCCCTGATGTCCATGCGACGTTGCAAAGGCATGTCAACAAAGACAGCCCCACAACATCCAGAGCCTTAAGGAAATCAGTAGTGCTGGGCGATATGACGATATCGTGGGGACGATAGAAACGTGTCTATCATGCTACTTTCCTTCTATCGTCTCTATCGTGATAAATAAGAATAAAAAATAACTGGCACAAAGAAGCTTCATATTGTGGTTTTGCGAGATGATGGCGCTGCTTTATGTTTGACACATGCGCGGGTTTGCGACATATGCTTTACGTTAAAGTCGAGAGCAATGGAGACGCAGGGGCATGAAGCCAGTGTCACAACAAGGAGAAACAGCTGCACAGGCAGCCCAAGAAGAAGAACTTTTACCAAAAAGAGGGGGAAGCTCACCTTGTTAGCTTCCATTATTTCGCTCCGCTGAAACTCGGAGACAAAATGGGTCCAGAGGACACGAACCCAGAGTCCAACCGAGTCCGAACTCGGGTCCAGTTAACCAATACAAAACAGACCAGAGACACAACAGAACCGGAATCAAACGCAACGTTTTCTCTTTTCTGTTTCTTGCCTTGTTTACTCCAGCTTCCAGAGCGGATTTCTTCTTCGTGGGTTTTATTAGCAGCCGTTGTTTTACCGCCATCTGCAGGAAAAATTTGGACCAAAGTAGAAACTCCTTTTCTACTTTGGTCCAAATTTTTCCTGTACACACACACATCGTGTTGTATATATCGTGATATAAAAAAAGTCCATATCGTGATATATGATTTTTTCCATATCGCCCAGCACTAATGTTTAGTGTAAAATACTTCCACACAGCGGACATGTTACGATGAAAAGTTGGCTAGCTGTTAGCTACAGTGCTATTGCACATTGTAGCAGGCTGTGTAAACTATGAAATGGATTTGCTGAATGTGAGGCAGGTCTTATTACTCTGGGTTCATGAGACACGCCTCCATTCAGAAAATCCATTTCATAGTTTGAAGCCAACGTGTGGAGAAGTTTAATCAGACACAGACATGCATCATGGATCTGAAATATTGGCAAGTTGCATCAGAAAAATCCGATACGTAAATTATGCTGGTATTGGAGGCCGATACCCATACCGGATCGGCCCCATCCCTAGGTGTGTGTGGGGTTAGAGACTGAGACATGTCTGTGTTGCACGCCGTTTGTCCCGACAGTTGGCCTCTGTAGCTTTTTAGCTAGCGTGTCTGTATTGCGCTACTAACTTAGTGCTAAGTCAGTGCTGGCAGTCGTCTACACACTGGTATTATTTAGAGCAGTAGTTCTCAAACTGGGGTCCCCGGACCCCTGAGGGTCCACAAGCCGACTCTTGGGGGTCCGACAAAAAAAAAAAAAAGTGATTTTCGCCCTATGAGTCGCGTTTTTTTGCATGCATGCCCTGCGATTTATACACTTAAGCAATGTATTTATGGATTTTTTCTCATATTTATAAACCAATTTTTGTCTGAATTATGACCGTTCTCATTCATTTTGAATATTGAATACTACAATTTTTAGCCGCTAGATGGCATCAGAGTACCGGTAGTATGGCATGACATTGTGCCATGTAGTAGGTAAAAGAGGCTATTATTGACACAATCGGCTTGCCACAATCTGCCACCTTCGTGCAGCTTGCCTGGATTAACCGTCAAATCAGCTTAATTTCGCTGCGTCACCCCTGTGAAATGCAGCTGATTTGACCACTGAAGTGCATTTATTAAAGAGGAACTAAATGCAAATTCAACCTTTTTTAGCTGATAAACTCCCTAGAATGTGTTTAAAAGGTTTCATAGCACTATGTCTGTGTTAATTTTCATGTAATTGTTCGTATTTGTTTAAATCGGCAATATTTGGTCTAAAAACGTGTTTACGGTAGCCCTATGGGTTGAACAGAGGTTATTGCACCTTAATTTTCTTGTTGGTCTAGGATTCGCAAAGTGACGTGTTTTCGCAGGCTTTCATCACGAACTTGGTTCAAGCAGAGCCAATCCCCTGCAGAGATGAGACGGTCCTCACTGCAGTGCATACCGTATATGGAAGTGGTACATTTCCCTCCTGAAAAGCTCTGCAACAAAGCATATTATAGTTTTCGGAATGGCACTAGTTATTTGTGTATTTTAACTTATTTATTTTAAAATGATTTTTCACGTGCCGCCGCTTTGGTGTGGGGGATAAGCGCAGCACATATTGAGGCTGAGCCTCTCGGCAGGCGTTGCGGGTTCGCGTCCCTGACCCGACGAGCTGTTTCTGCAGTGTCTCTCCCTTCTCTCTACCCGTTTCGCCCTCTCCCTCTAGAATAAAGGCCACTAGAGCCCAAAAATGTAAAAAAATAAAATAAAAAAAAACATTTTTCACTTCATCAAAACTGTCTGGTTGTATTTGTTTTAATAGTGTGTGATAGAGGAGCAATGCATGAATGCCTGGTTGGGTCAGTGGTGTACCATCTGGGTTGGGATCCGGGAGACCCGGGTTCGATTCCCGGTCACGGAGAACTTTGTGGTATTATTTTCTTTTTTTTTAAGCCTTTTGTTTTGGATAGGTCGGGTGGAATAGATACATACATCTACATGTTTATTCTTTGTTGTTGCTTGGTTTATGTTGTTGGCTAGAGTTTTAGTTTGTTTTAGGTTGTTTGCTGGAGGAGACGTGAAGGCAGAAAAACCCCACGGTCCTGGCCACACCTACTCGCTCTAACCCCCACCTCCTCCTCTCCTTTAGGCGGTGCCTCTACAGTCTATCGGAACGCCCATTTTGTTGAAGATTTTGAATCTGGACTTGGGACGGAGTTAAAGCTCCACAGGGCATTTAGTTCCTCTTTAAGTAAAAGTTCCTCTTTAAGTAAAAGTTCAACTGAGACACACCTTTGCTATAAAGTTGAGCAAATAAATATTTGTTTTAGGAGATTCGCTTGTTAAATTTCTAAGAAATGCACAGCGTTTCTGCTCCCTGATTTCCTCCCACTGTGTGCTCTCAGAGAACCGAGGCAGCAAATACTTTTGAAATGCAGCTGATTTGACCGTCAAAGAAGTGTTCATCTTGTTAAATTCTTATTAAAGTCCTCATATGCACGCCCCAGCGGCCACCATTTGGCAGCCAATCGATTTTTGGTACAACAGCGGCCCACATTTCCGGGTTGTCAGCAGTGACGCATTATAGATGCGATGTGTATGGCGAACCAACGTATTTATGGATTTTTCCACTTTATTAGACATATTTGGACTGATGCGGTACGTGACCAACACCATTTATGGTGGGGATGGTGTGCCATTGACCTCAACTTGGGATGTTGTGAGTCAGTGGGCGGAATACTTCGAAGACCTCCTCAATCCTACTGGCACGTCTTCCACTGAGGAAGCGGAGCCTGGGGACTTTGGGTCGGGCTCTCCAATCTCTGGAGCTGAGGTCACCGAGGTGGTTAAAAAGCTCTGCGGTGGCAGGGCTCCAGGGGTGGATGAGATTCGCCCTGAGTTCCTTAGGGCTCTGGATGTTGTGGGGTTGTGTTGGCTTACGCGACTCTGCAATATCGCGTGGACATCGGGGGCAGTTCCCTTGGATTGGCAGACTGGGGTGGTGGTTCCCCTATTCAAAAAGGGGGACCGTAGGGTGTGTTCCAACTATAGGGGGATCACACTCTTAAGCCTCCCTGGTAAGGTCTATTCAGGGGTTCTGGAGAGGAGGGTCCGTCGGATAGTCGAACCTCGGATTCAGGAGGAGCAGTGTGGTTTTCGTGCTGGTCGTGGAACACTGGACCAGCTCTACACCCTCAGCAGGGTCCTGGAGGGTGCGTGGGAGTTTGCCCAACCAGTTTACATGTGCTTTGTGGACTTGGAGAAGGCATTCGACCGCGTCCCTCGGGGGGTTCTGTGGGGGGTACTCCGGGAGTATGGGGTACCAGGCCCTTTGATATGGGCTGTTAGGTCCCTGTACGACCGGTGTCAGAGCTTGGTCCGCATTGCCGGCAGTAAGTCAGGCTCGTTTCCAGTGAGAGTTGGACTCCGCCAAGGTTGCCCTTTGTCACCGATTCTGTTCATAACTTTTATGGACAGAATTTCTAGGCGCAGCCAAGGTGTTGAGAGGATCCGTTTTGGTGGCCTTGGAATCGCTTCTCTGTTTTTTGCAGATGATGTGGTCCTATTGGCTTCATCAGATCGTGATCTACAGCTTTCGCTGGAGCGGTTTGCAGCCGAGTGTGATGCGGCCGGGATGAGGATCAGTTCCTCCAAATCCGAGGCCATGGTCTTGAGCCGGAAAAGGGTAGCATGCCCTCTCCGGGTCGGGGAGGAGGTCCTGCCCCAAGTGGAGGAGTTTAAGTATCTCTGGGTCTTGTTCACGAATGAGGGAAAACTGGAGCGTGAGATCGATAGGCGGATAGGTGCAGCATCCGCAGTGAAGCGGGCGCTGCACCCGTAAGAGAGAGCTGAGTCAAAAGGCAAAGCTCTCAATTTATCGATCGATCTACGTTCCCACCCTCATCTATGGTCATGAGCTTTGGGTTGTGACCGAAAGAACGAGATCTTGGATACAAGCGGAAGAAAATGGATGGATGGATGGATGGACTGATGCGACTTATAGGGCAGAGCAACATTTACAGCGGAAAATACGGTAATATTATATATTTTTTTTATTTATTCATTAGCTTTTTTTTTTTACAAGCATGCACCGGTAGCTGTTTAACAACCCATTAAAATACACCGAAATGCAGGAAATCACATTTACTTCATTCAAAATTTTCGTTGGGGGTACCCCCAGACACTCCCCCCACCCACCATCTCCTCCATTCCACCCACTATTTGCATTCCGGCATTGATCGGTTTACAAATT
This sequence comes from Garcialebias charrua, assembly GCA_038048925.1. Taxonomy (NCBI): domain Eukaryota; kingdom Metazoa; phylum Chordata; class Actinopteri; order Cyprinodontiformes; family Rivulidae; genus Garcialebias; species Garcialebias charrua. The sequence goes on from JBBPBX010026136.1 coordinate 27,935, forward strand.
AAGCCCTGTACTTGATCTGACTACTGCTGTTTTGATTCTGTTCAGTTTTATGTAAAAGTTTTCTGTAATAATTTGAAGAAGCGGCAACACCTGAATATGTAAAGTTTTAAAGTGGTTTTTGATGCTGTTAATTTTCTCAAAACTGTAATTTTTGGAAGTTGAAATTAAAAATGCTGTTAATTGTGTCTTAAATTAAACACACTTTATGTTTAAAAGTATTTTTTTAAACTGTATTAATACTATTAAAGAACAGGTCTTAAGTATTTATGTTACACAAAAATTTCCATTGCATTAAAGAGACAAATTGAAGAAAATTATTTAATAAACATGAAGCTCATGAGCGGGTCCCTGAAACTTTTTCTCCCCTTTAAGGAGTCCCTGAACCTAAAAAAAGTTTGAGAAACAGTCTCTATTATCTTAAAATATATTGGACTGGATTAAATTTGACAATGTAGTTGCATTTAATTGGAATTTTTATTTAAATTAGTGAAATGTTTTTGATTGCACTTTAATTCAACTGGTATTCCTTTTATATAGTCACCAGAGATTACTTTCTGTTTTGAATTGGTGGAAAAAATACTAAAACAAATAAAAATAATAAAGTATGATTTTTGAAGCAGCCTTTGCTACACAGCTTTAGAAAAAACTTTACTAAGTTATTAAACTTGCAGATGTCACATTCTTACTTTCAAAGAGCAACGTGTCTTCTATGGCAGAAACTGCAGCTGTGTCCTGCTTCTCTTCGCTGTCCTCCCACTCCTCCAGCTGTATGCTTAGATCTTCTTCAGCCATACAGACACCACCCTCTAAACACAAACGCAATTGTAGATAATAATCAAAACACCGTCAGGGTCATGACAATGTAATAAAAAAATTTGAATGCATTAAATACACTCACACATAAGATATCAGACCAGTGTACCATTACTTTAAATTAATTCATTCAACCTTTATTTAGTCAGGTAAATCTCATTGAGCCTCGGGGGCTCATTTAAAATAAATATTCAAATGTTTTTGAACAAAAAATCTGATTAAGTGAGAAACGCTGTAAAAGCATTTCATCATAATTTTATTTCACACAAGTTGCTGGAAAAGTGGACACAAGTAATACACAACAATATGTTTGTCAAGGGTGATCACGAGCGAATTAAACTCGGGTCCTACGTGGCTGCGCGAGGCTCTGCAGATTTCATGGTGTTCTGGTGTGCTGGACCAGCGCTCAATGTTTTTATTTTATTTTTTAGAACATTTTATTAACATATAAACACAGAAGATCACAGCGTCTGCGACAGGACATGCAGTGGAGGCGGAGCAAAGGAGACTGAGCAGAATTTCAGCGAGAGCAAGGGGGAGCAGAGCCATATATGGCTCTGAGGGGGAGGGACCAGAATGCTTTCCCTGTTGAAAATTATTCTAAGTCCTGCGTTCTACAGAAAATTACATATTGCACCAGGCAATATGTAATTTTCTGTAGAACGCAGGACTTAGAATAATTCTGTGTTTATATGTTAATAAAACGTTCTAAAAAATAAAATAAAAACATGGAGCGCTGGTCCAGCTCACCAGAACACCATGAAATATGCAGAGCCTCAGGCAGCCACGTAGGACCCGAGNCACAGAATGTCTCCAGTTAATTTATCCGCATGAGGCAACCTTTGACCGGACCCCCGGACCTCAAAAGTCAGTAGCTCCCAGCAACTCCCGCACGCAGCAGCGGTCTGCAAAACAAAAGGCTTAAAAAAAAAAAAAGGATGCCGCGGCCGGGACGCGAACCCGTGAGGATGCGATCTCCGCTCTCCTGCGTGGCGCTCAAGTGTCGTAACCGCTCAACCAAACTGACAGTTGTGCAAAAGTAGTCCTTCATCATATAAGAAACAAGTCCAAACCGCGAGAGTGTGTGTGCACAGTTTCAACGAGACAGAGTTCATTCAAACAAGGTAATAAAACATTCTGGTTTTACTCGAGATGTGCTGCATGGCTGGAGCAGGGCAAACCCCTAGCCCCCCGGGGGCTAAATAAATGAATAAATGACCGCCAGGTCAGCTCCTAAACCGCTAGGCAACCGTGACATCTTTTATACTCAAGTGGGTGGAGCATCACCAGGGGTTGCTAGGTGAGGGGCTGGACTCAGGCTTGAGGTGATTGGCTACGGTTTGTGACGTCACAAACCGCAGGAAGTGTGAAACGAAGCGTTTTTAATCACAGACAAATAAATCTACTTAGAGTAAATAAACCACTGGGTGCATTTTTTTGGCACAAGGACTGTTTTTTTATGAATACCAAAGTTGAGTAAAAAAACATTAAAAAGTGAATTTTGCATGTGTGGTCCCCTTTAATAAACATGAAGCTCATGAGCGGGTCCCTGAAACTTTTTTTTCCCCTTTAAGGAGTCACTGAACCTAAAAAAAGTTTGAGAAACAGTCTCTATTATCTTAAAATATATTGGACTGGATTAAATTTGACAATGTAGTTGCATTTAATTGGAATTTTTATTTAAATTAGTGAAATGTTTTTGATTGCACTTTAATTCAACTGGTATTCCTTTTATATAGTCACCAGAGATTACTTTCTGTTTTGAATTGGTGGAAAAAATACTAAAACAAATAAAAATAATAAAGTATGATTTTTGAAGCAGCCTTTGCTACACAGCTTTAGAAAAAACTTTACTAAGTTATTAAACTTGCAGATGTCACATTCTTACTTTCAAAGAGCAACGTGTCTTCTATGGCAGAAACTGCAGCTGTGTCCTGCTTCTCTTCGCTGTCCTCCCACTCCTCCAGCTGTATGCTTAGATCTTCTTCAGCCATACAGACACCACCCTCTAAACACAAACGCAATTGTAGATAATAATCAAAACACCGTCAGGGTCATGACAATGTAATAAAAAAATTTGAATGCATTAAATACACTCACACATAAGATATCAGACCAGTGTACCATTACTTTAAATTAATTCATTCAACCTTTATTTAGTCAGGTAAATCTCATTGAGCCTCGGGGGCTCATTTAAAATAAATATTCAAATGTTTTTGAACAAAAAATCTGATTAAGTGAGAAACGCTGTAAAAGCATTTCATCATAATTTTATTTCACACAAGTTGCTGGAAAAGTGGACACAAGTAATACACAACAATATGTTTGTCAAGGGTGATCACGAGCGAATTAAACTCGGGTCCTACGTGGCTGCGCGAGGCTCTGCAGATTTCATGGTGTTCTGGTGTGCTGGACCAGCGCTCAATGTTTTTATTTTATTTTTTAGAACGTTTTATTAACATATAAACACAGAAGATCACAGCGTCTGCAACAGGACATGCAGTGGAGGCGGAGCAAAGGAGACTGAGCAGAATTTCAGCGAGAGCAAGGGGGAGCAGAGCCATATATGGCTCTGAGGGGGAGGGACCAGAATGCTTTCCCTGTTGAAAATTATTCTAAGTCCTGCGTTCTACAGAAAATTACATATTGCACCAGGCAATATGTAATTTTCTGTAGAACGCAGGACTTAGAATAATTCTGTGTTTATACGTTAATAAAACGTTCTAAAAAATAAAATAAAAACATGGAGCGCTGGTCCAGCTCACCAGAACACCATGAAATCTGCAGAGCCTCACGCAGCCACGTAGGACCCGAGTTTAATTGCTCGTGACAAATTCATTCATTTCCTTGTGATTTCTGTCATGGAGTCAGCGAGGAGGAAGCGATCACTTGACTTTTGGCAAAAAAACAAAAGAAAAGTCCAGATCAGGGATGAAGAAGGGGAATTTAATACATTTGTGTCACATACAAAACAGTTTTGCATCGCTTTGCAATCCTTTGAACGAGAAAGTGCGCGGCCGCTGGGGCTGGGACAGGCGGGGGCGTGGGTTAGGGGCATGAGAAGTGAGAAGCTCTGTTAAAAACTCTGTTTTTATTGGCTGGTTAACGGCGGGTCACTGTGGGTTTTTAGAAATGCTTTTAGAGAAGCAAGGGGACTATAGTTTTTTTCAGAGATTACTTTGTCTAACATCAGTCTGTCAGGAGGTAGTGACAGAGTGAAGAAATATGTTAAAAATATATTTTTAGAAAAGTTATATACTGTAGCAGCTTTAAGGCAGTGAAGAGTGTGCTGTGCATGTGCAGCCAGCAGGTGTCACAAACGGTTTACTTTAAAACATGCTGTGTTAAGCTGTTTAACGTCAAATCTAGGTCAAACAAAACGGTTTTTCTTTGTCGAACTTGACCAGCCATCTTATTGTTTCCTTTCTCTACCTCTGGGAGAGGGACTGTGAATTTTGAAGAGGATTTAAAAAAATAAAATAAAATAACTTAGCATTCGTTTTATTTTCCAGTTGTACCCAATCTGTATTAGTCTCTCATGTTGAGATACGCACTGAAATATGACTTATGTGTACAGTTATTTCTCTAAAGCATAGTACAGCTAAATTTAGCATCAGATTTTTTTTTCTTTACCTTAAAAGTTTTTCCTTAAAATTTGCAGTTACTCTTCATTATTTCACAAAGACCAACACTAAAATAAGTTATACATAAAACAAAGCACAATACACATGGACTAGAGACTAGTTGATTTGGTTTATGAGTCTGCATGACACATCGTGTCTGAGAAAGAGCTGTCTTAATGTAACACTGCCTTCTATAATGAAATACAAACCAGCAGCAAATATTCAGCTTCAAATAATTAGGAAAAAATACAACAACTCCATGTTCACTAGGGGTGTAACGGTATGCTAAAAATCCCATTTCGGTTCGGTTCAGTTTCAAGAAGGGCTCGGTTTGGTTTATTTTCGGTACACACAAAAAAAAAAGACAAAATAAAGACTTACAAAATGTTTATTTTGAAAATATGCCCAAAATACGTTTGTATAAAAATAAATAAAAGTGACCCATTTGGATGATATTTTAAATAAACAGCACTCTTTATAATAAATAAACTATACTAACAATAATAAAAATCTTAATAAATACAATAACAGTCAGAACCAGAACAATAAGCAGCAACAGACTGTTTACAATCTAACTAATAAAGTTTTAAGTTTTTGTCCAAAAAGACCAACTTGTCCACATTTTCTGCTAAAAGCACAGATCTAGTTGCAGTGAAAATCTCCAATAGTGGAGAAAATCATCTCAATAACAAAAGTAGCAGCAGTGTGGTTGTATTTGTCCTCATTACTCACAACCTCTTCTTGGACCTGCTCCTCTAGGTGGGACAGGTCCCTGGAAAAGATCAGAGTTCAGTCATCACACACTTCTTAGCTGCAGGTGATGGTGGATGTATCTCTAGGTTTTGTTCATGAGTGAGGGAAGAATGGAGCGTGAGATTGACACAGATTGGTGCAGCGTATGCAGTATTGAAGACTCTGTACCGGTCCGTTGTGGTGAAGAGGGAGCTGAGCTGTAAGGCAAAGCTCTCTGTTTACCGGTCAGTCTACGTTCCTACCCTCACCTTTGGTCAGAAACTCTGACCAAAAAACTAGATTGTGGATACAGGTAGTTGAAAGGAGTTTCCTCCACAGGGTAGCTGGACTCTCCCTTAGAGAAAGGGCGAGAAGTTCAGTTATCCAAGAGAGACTCAAGAGTAGAACTGTTACCCCTGATCAATCAAGAGGAGCCAGTTGAGGTGGTTCGGACATCTGGTAAGGATGCCGCCCTGGACACCTCCCTAGGGAGTTGCTTCAGACATGCCCAACTGGGAGGAGACCCGGGGGAAGACTTCGGACACGCTGGAGAGACTATGGCTCTCGGTTGGCCTGTGAACACCTTGTAATCCTCCCAGAAGAGCTGGAAGAGGAGGCTGTGGAAAGAGATATCTGGACCTCCCTGCTCAAGCTGCTGCCCCCGTGACTTGACTTCTGAACAAGCGGAAGATAATGGATGGTTGGATAAAAAAAATTCTGAGAAAATAAGATGCCGGCAATGGTTTCATCTTAACCGGAGCTCACAACTATGGTATACTGTTCATGTCAGTTGAAAATTTTTAGAAGAAAAAAAAAATCATGTCACGTTAATTTTCTAAACATTGGCAATGTCTAAAACTACTGAACACCAACAAAACCTGTTTCATTATTGCATTATTTTCTTGAAGATACTTTAAACACTATTAAGTGTTCATGAGCAAAAATATAAAAACAAAGCATCAGCCCTTCAAAAAAAGAAGCCTGTTTTATCTACTATAAATATCAACTTAATTTGTTTCAAGTCTCAATCCTTTCATATTCTTTTAAACTATTATATTTTCAGAAGTCATGACTTAAAACCTAACTGTAGAAATAAAAACGTAACCCCTTTGCGTTTTAAGTTACTCACGTGAGCAAGACTCCCGGTGTGAAAGGTTGTAAAGGGAGGGGTAGAACTGAAGGCACCGCAGCAAAGGTAGGCTGCTGCGACACTGTTCACAGCTAGCAAAGGACGAGAAGGAAGATGGGGAGGACAGGGTCGATTCCAGGATGTGGCGGAACAAATCCAGAGCACCTGTCACATTGCTCTGGGCCAAATGCACACTCACTAGGCTGAGCAGGGTGTGAGGCTGAGGGAGGAAAACCAAACAAGACAGCAGAAAATTAGCTAATGGGTAACATATGAAAACTGACACAACGGTTTAGCAGATGTTTGTTCACCTCCTGCTGACAGAAAACAAGGACTGAGACACCAATCACACATGTACCGGTAGTTACATTTTTTAGAGAGCAACGTGGCACATTAACTGTTATTATTGTTGTGTATTGTTTTTGTACTACTAGTGCTTAGCATATTTTTAGTTTAATATAGTTCTTAGTTCATATCTTAGAGCTTATTACTGTTTTTATTTTTTTACAATATATACTTTGTTGGATGTAACTGGGACCCTGTGCACATAATTTTGTTCCACCACATGTACCACATGTGGTGTGAATGACAAATAAAGAAACTTACCATACCATACCATTTTATTTATAAAGCACTTTAAACAGGAACAAGTCCACACAAAGTGCTGGACAAACAAACACGCAACAGGCAACACAGACAATGAAGTACAACACGAAAAACATAAAAACATTGCAGATCATAAATAAAACGATCCAATACAAATCAGCTGGCATTGAAAGCAATGGAGTAGTAGTGAGTTTTTAACCGGGATTTGAAAACCGAGAGGGAGGGGGCCTGTTTGATGAGCAGCGGTAACTCGTTCCAGAGTCTTGGGCCTGCTACAGAGAAAGCCCTGTCACCCCTGCGCTTAAGGCGAGTTTCTGGAACTATTAAGAGTACCTGATCCTCTGACCTCAAAGCACGTGGAGGGACATATGGGTGTATCAGATCCGAGAGATAGGCGGGGGCGAGACTGTTCAGCGATTTGTAGACATACATGAGAATTTTGAATTGGATTTGAAGATGAACCGGTAGCCAGTGAAGGGAGGCCAAGACTGGTGTAATGTGCTCTCTTTTGCGTGTGCTGGTTAAAAATCGGGCAGCTGCGTTCTGAACCAGTTGTAATCGTGCAATGGTGGCTTGACTGACGCCAAGCAGAAGGGAATTGCAGTAATCCAGCCTAGATGTAATGAATGCGTGAATCACTGTCTCCAGGTTGTTTTTTGATAATATGGGCTTCAGCTTAGACAGACGCCTCAGCTGGAAAAAACAGGATTTGACAATCATGTTTACATGACTGTTGAGTTTCATGGAAGGATCCATTATCACTCCCAGATTTGTGACTTTTTGTTTTTCGGACAGGGGTAGAGCAGACAGGTCAATGCAGTGGTTTGAGGTTGTGTCATTGGGAAGGAACAATATGGCTTCCGACTTCTTATCGTTGAAGCTTAAGAAATTTAAAGCCATCCAGTCCCTGATGTCAGCCAGGCAGTCGAGCAGAGGTTGAATAGAGCCTGTACCATTTTGTCTTAGGGGGAAGTAAATTTGACAGTCATCAGCGTAGAAGTGGAAGGGTATATTGTGTTTCCGGAAAATAGCACCGAGTGGCAGCAGGTATAAGGAGAACAAGAGAGGACCCAGGATGGACCCCTGCGGAACCCCCCATTTAAGAGCCGCCACTGCAGAAGTAAAATCGTTGATGGAAACACAAAAGGATCTGTCAGAGAGGTAGGATCTGAACCAGTTTAGGGCTGATCCTGAGATGCCCACCCACTGCTCCAACCTAGCAATGAGGATCTCATGGTCGATGGTGTCGAAAGCGGATGTGAGGTCCAATAGGACAAGCAGCACAGAGTCACCAGTATCTGTGGATAGGAAGATGTCGTTAAAAACCTTCAGTAGGGCAGTCTCAGTGCTGTGGAGGGATTTGAAGCCAGACTGGAATAGCTCGGGGATAGCGTGATCCTCCAGGAAGCACTTTAGTTGGGACTCAACTATTTTCTCTAGAAGTTTAGATACAAATGGGAGTCTGGAGACAGGCCTGAAGTTGGATAATACTGACGGGTCGAGGTTTGGTTTTTTCAGGAGGGGTTGAACAGCAGCATGTTTTAATGATTTTGGCACCACACCCGAGGATAGACTGCTATTTACAATCGAGAGAATGGAGGGACCTAGAGTGTGAAAAACCTCCTTTAGTAGCCGAGGGGGGACCACATCGAAGGGGGAGCCAGATGGTTTCAGGTTGCACATGACCTGCTCTAGAGAGGACAGAGAGACTGGTTCAAAATGGTCACAAACAGCAACAGATTGAGGTGGGATGGATGGATCGTGAGATGGAGGAGAAATGAGAGCCCTGGTGGTTGCGATTTTATCTAAAAAGAAATGTTGGAAGTTCTCGCACAGCTCAGTCGAGGCTTCCATGGGTGATTGTTCAGTGAGGTGGAGAACAGAGTTTAGGGTGGAGAACAGAACTCGAGGGTTGCGAGAGTTTGCAGCAATGATATCAGAGAAGTATTGTGATTTAGCAGTTTTCACTGCTTTCTGATATCGGCGCCAGCTCTCTTTTACCATCTGAAAAGAGACCTGCAGTCTGTCTTTTTTCCATTTCCTCTCCGCCTTTCGGCATTGCTGCCTGGCAGCTCTGGTCGTGTCATTCAGCCACGGTTCGGCCCTGAGTTTTGGGCCCCGTTTACACTGCAGGCAAATCTGACCCAAATCTGATTTTTTTGCCCCATCTGACCCATATCTGATTTTTTAATGACAGTCTGAACGCACCAAATCCGATTTTTTCAAATGTGACCCAGGCCGTTTCAGTATGTGGTTTTAAATCAGATATATATCTGATGTTTTCAAAGCGACTGCAGTCTGAACGCTCATGTGACTTACATCTGACTTTTTCAGAACACGTGCGGCTCATTTAATTGAGCCCGCGCGTGTTTGTACAGACACAAAGGAGACACGCAGCTCAGAGCGGGGTGGGGGCTAGCGGGGGGAGACCAGCTCTCTGTAGCTAGAGCGGGGTGGGGGCTAGCGGGGGGGACAGCTCTCTGTACTTGCAGCGACGCACACACCACTCGCTTGCTTTCTTCTCAGTTTTTGCCTTTCATTTTTGGATGTTTAGCTCTCCCCGATTGGAGAACAACTTCAAAATTACGAACACACACTGAAAACTGTTGCGCGCGTCCATGTTTACTTCCTCAAAGCGTCAGGACAAAAACAAGCGACCAGCCCCATGAAAACAAGCCCAAACAAGCAACTCGCAGCCTGCATGTCACGTCACGCAGGCTGAGACATGAGCCGCAGCGCGGATCCAAAAGAGAAATGGAGCAGAACACAGCTGAAGCTCAATTTTTAATATTTCATCACATCTACATGTTTTCTTCTGCGCATGCGGGTCACTTCTGCAACGTAGAGCGTTCACACTGGAGTCATGCCAGGTCTGATGCAGGTCGCATTTAAAATGTAGTGTGAACGTTCATACCAAAAGATCTGATTTTTTTTTTTATCGGAATTGAGCATTAAGACCTGCAATGTGAACGTAGCCTTGGTCTTCTAGGTTTAATAGGCGCCACTTGATCCAAAGCCTTTAAACAAACAGAGTCAAACTGGTTTGTCAGCTCCTCAGTGCTGGAGAGGAACAATGGGGGCTGAATTAACATGTCATTGTTGTAAACCTCAGTGAAACGTGCGGCAGTTAAATGGTTAACATTCCTGCCTTTACGTGCAGGAATGCATGTTTTAGGGGTTACATGGGGGATGGTGAACTGAAAATTGACTGGCCTATGATCCGAGAATACATTGTCACCTATTTCAAGGTTTGAAACGGTCACATCACATGTTAAAACAAGGTCCAATAAATGTCCACGCTGCTGCGTGGGAGAGTTCACGTGTTGAGTTAAATTAAATGAGTCCAATAAATCTAAAAAGTCCTTAATCAAGGACTTTGACTTTATTGCAGTCAGTTGTCCTACTTAAATATTATACAAGCAAATATTATTGGGCAGCACAATGAATTAGTGGTTAGCACTGTTTCCTCGCAGCAATACGTCCTGGGTTTAATCCCTGGAATGGA
>JBBPBX010026137.1:20466-38341 GCA_038048925.1 Garcialebias charrua
TATATATAAATACAGCATATACATGATTGTTACAATTTTTTTTCAACACGAATATATGCCATTCTTATTCCTCCTCCATGTATGTCCTCTGTCCTCACTCCAACTACCTCCATGCCCTCTCTTACTGCATCCATACATACATCAGTTTGTGTCAATGGTTTCCAAAAGTGAAACTCATAAATTACATAGATTCATTACACAGAGTGAAATATGTCAAGCCTTTATTTCTTGTAATTTTGATAATTATCTCTTGCATATAATGAAAATAACAAATTCAGACTTTCAGAAAATGAGAATATTCCACAGCCAGCTGTTTGATGGGTCCTGCTGCAAAATGAAATCAACATCTCCATAAAGCTCATCAGCAGAAAAAAAAACCATGAAAAGCTTTAAAATGTCCTGCTAGATGTTGCTTTGACTGTGGACTTCAGAAAACCCAGTGGATCAGAACCAGCAAAGGACATGGACCCAAACCATCACTGACTGTGGAAACTTCACTCTGGACTTCAACAACGTGGATTCTGGACCTCTCCACTCTCCCTCCAGACTCTGGGACCTTGATTTATAAATTACATGAATGCAAAAAAGTTCAAGACAAAAATGACGTAAACATTCATTCAACCTTTATTTAGTCAGGTAAATCTTATTGAGCCTCATGGCTCATTTACGAAAGCGACCTGCTAAAACTAAAGAACGATGAACAGCAATGGTAGAATTTCCTTAAACAATAAACAATAAACAATAGAAAACAAAAGAGAGAAAAAAAAAAAAGAAAGAAATACTTTTTTTTTTTTTAAACAAGTATCAAAAAACTAGCAAAACATTATAAGGTAGACGTATAAAATCAAAGACAGGAACATATTTGCATTGGTTTTTGCCAGGATTCATATAGATTCTGAAAACCGTTTAGAGAAGTCAAGGTCAAGAGCTTACTTTCATGTGAAAAGAGGATGCTGGACCACTGAGAGACAGTCCAGTTCTTTGTCTCCTCAGCAGGTAAGACGATCCTGTCTCTGGATCAGGATGCAAGGAATGAGACATTTGTAGCTCAGTTCATCAGCTGATCAGGATGAGACACCAGGAGTTGAACCTCTTCACAATATTCTCATTTTCTTTTAGTTTTTTATTATATGTAATTTATAATAATCAAAATTACAAACAAAAAAAAAAGGCTTGAAATATTTCACTCTATGTATTTACATGTCCTCCATGCTGTGTGGGCATTCTTCGGGTCTCCTCTCCAAAATGATGCATGTTAGGCTGATTGGTAACTCTAAATTTTCTACAGGTGTGAGTAAGAAAGTGAATGGGTGTTTGTCTCGTTTGTCTCCAGGTGTCTCTGTGATGGACTGGAAACCTGTCCAGGGTGTCCCCCATCTCTCATAGTGACTGCTGGATATGGGCAGAGACCCCCGCGACCAGGAAGGAAAGAAGCGGGTAAAGATAATGGATGCATGGATGGATGGATGGATGGATGGATGGATGGATGGATGAGTCTCACTTTCTAGTGATTCGCAAGAAAACTGAACTTTTTCATGTTAATATTTTTAGATGCACCTTTCTATCTCCACTTTGTCTTTCCCTTGCAGCTGCTTGAAATATTTGACACCTTAAAAATGTAAATTTACTTAATTTCACCAAAAAGAAAATAAAAATTACTGAAAGCTTCAATATGCTTAGGTCGTCGAAATAAAACATCTGCTTAACCTGTGGCCACAAATTATTAGTTTTAACATATCAAAGATTAAAAAAAAAAACTTCAAACATTGCTAAACAGATTAAAATAGACTAATTTTTCTTCAAAAAACACTTTTTTGTGTGCAAAGCTCCTCACTTTAAATCTATCTAGGTTATTTGAGTTAAAGGTTGAATGAATTACAGTACTGTATTTAGCATGCATCATGACGTCGCTTAAAAAATGCCAAAGTGTCTGCAGTCTGCCTTGTGGCCACCAGAGAGCGCCAAACACACATAATAAACTATTTTATGTGGCGCCTTTTTTTTTTACTCTGTTCAATGCAGTTAATGCCTTTGTTTATGTTTATTGTTTATGTTTATGTTTATTAAATTTGTTCATTTTTTTTACAAAAGAAACAATACAAGACAATCTCATAAATTATATTGTACAAAATATAAAAAAATGAAAGGTAGCAGAAAGAAGAATAAATCTTATTATATCTGCCCCTTACTTCCAACAATCAGATTAAACAACAATAATCAACCATGTAAACAATAATAATCTTCAACCAACTTTTTTCCAACAATCAGATTAAACAATAATAATCTTCAACCAACAGTACAAAATGACTAACTCTTTTCTAATTTTCTAACTAATACAATACACATTACGCTATTTCATATATATTTTTTAACACATTTGTTTTGATCATTTTCTTAAATGTAAACATTGACTTGGCATTTTTAACTACATTCTCCAAGCCATTCCATAATCTAATTCCCTGGATTGAGGTAGAACGTCCCTTCAAACTAGTTCTGAATTGTGGTTTTACAAACATCTCTGTCCCCTTAAGATTATAACAACTTTGTCTTTTAACAAAATGCATTTGGATATTTAAAGGTAATGCATTATTTTGAGCCCTATACATAACTGATAAAATATTATAGTCTACCAAATCATGGAACTTCAATAACTTTAGTTGATAAAATAATGTATTTGATGGATGACGGTAATGTTTTCTAGTGATAATTCTTACAGCTCTTTTCTGTAATACAAAAATAGGCTTTGTGATTGTTTTACACGCATTCCCCCAAGCATCAATACAATAGATTAAGTGTTAAAGTTAAAGTTAAGTTAAAGTAGTATTTAAATGTGCTCATATCATATAAAGTAATTTGTAAACTTACGCTCGTAGGATAAAATCTAAAATTCACTTCAAAGTTTTATTTCTGACAGAAAAAAAACTATTTGTCTTGATTTCAGCTACCACTTCAGCATGAGCATTGAACTCTTATGTCAAAAGCCTGATTTAAATGCACAAGTAAATATACATAATTTACATGAACAGTGGGTTTATGTACTATGTTACTGTTTGTGGTATAGTTTTTTTTTTTTTAGGAAACCAGTCAGTGGTATGTGGCGATAACTGCATACAAAGTTGGACTAGTGTTAGGTCATAAAGTGTCTAAAAACTACCATACCTGTAAGTGTTTAAGAGGAGAGAAAAAACTGATGATTGGGTGAATGCCAGACTCAACCTTACAGGTTTTGAAATCTGAGTTCTCTCTGAGGACATTACTCGGGCATCATGAAGGGCGTGCAGAACTTGCAACAACATAAAATCTAATTAAGTCTTGTAAGTTATGTCAAGCCCTTTGATGTGCATATTAATAATCACTAATCAACAATAAAGGATCAAAAACCTGCAGATGAAGGTGCTGATACAAGAAACTCCATCACTAATTTACTAATTTGTAACACAAAAAAAATCACTAAATCTAATTGATTTTTAATAAAATGCTGCAAACCAAATAACCTTCCAGATTTGAAAATACCCAAACTCAGATGAACAAAACCCAAAGTAGGCAGACTGTCAGTTAAACCAGTTTGAAAACTTTATGTCACAAATTAAAACAACAAACGGGCTGAGTTTAATGGGTTTTACATGTCTTATCTCTCTAACGATAACGCTTTCATCCAGAGAAGCACTTATGGCTGAAGTGTTTGAACCCCCAGAACATTTTGGGGAGGGGACTGAAAGTGTGTTTGTCTCCCCTCGTTGAACAATGACCGCCAAGTGTCTCTTGAGGAAAGACCTGAACCATCAGCTCAGTGATCAGCAGAGACCCAAAGCAAAACTGGCAGCTTCCAGACCTAAGAATGTTTTAAAATGCGTCAAAATGGAGCAGAGTTGAACTGAAAACAAACATGTTTCTACATCTCATGCGTTAAGTTACTCAAATAACCAGCTTTTATTCTGTTGTGCTATTTTTATGGTGCTCGTAGGCTTAAACATTGCTGAGACCTTAAAAAACAGCGGCTAAAACCAATTTAGTTTTCCAACAATCACTTAAAATCATTCACTTACAGGGAGCTTGAAAAGTAATAGCTCTGCGGAATATATACATATTTTTTCAACGTCTTGGTTGCGGCTGAGCTGCCTTTGAATTATAGTGTCTGCCCTGTTTCAACAGGTCTTCTGATTGGTGTTATATTATGTGGAGGTCCCCATGATCCCTCCCAGAGGGCTTCCAACCTGTGGACCACCCAAAAGCTGCAGTCCTCAACGAGGACTTGCCCCTCATTCATCCTTTTGTAATTTTCCAGCGTATCGGAATGACTGGCAGGTTTGTCTTAATCCTACCATCCCAGTGATCTGCAGTCGACGTTGCGTGAGCCATTTATTGAGTCTGGTAAATCTGGCATAAATGCTTTGTGTGTGGGAGGGTGTCAGTCATAACCGCAGGGACATCGGTGTCATGAGTGCTTTCTAGGTACTCGTAGCAAGTTTAGTGAGACCAGTCGAAAAACAAATTCATAAAGTTTGAAGCTAAATCCACACATTTTTTCCTCATATTGATGGTAACAGGATATTTAATTTAAATAAAGTTATGCGAAAAATGTGTTCCCGGATGCCAGCGCATGCATTTGAAAGAAACTGGAGGGTTCGGTAGCTCAAAAAAGGTTAATTAGAACTTTCGACTACGACTTGATTCACTGTCTCAAAACAATTTAAACCAAGACTGGAAGATCATTCTGACATATCAACTTTGACATAGTTCTTGACTCAGACAGGGGAAAAATATCAGCATATTAATGATCATTCACATATTAAGAATATACTGCTCATATGAAATAAACACAGGTGATACTTCAGAATACATTTGTATTAGAACACAATTAAAAGAGTAGTAATAGTGAGAGACTATGTTCTCAAACTCAAAATAAATGTAATAAAATTGTGTCCACTTGTCTCTTTGAGAGCCTCAAGAAAAGTGTAACACTAAAAGTTTCAGCGAGATGTGAAAAGGTGTAAATCCAGGTCAGAGATGAAGGTCTATATCACCCTATATCACTACACACTGTTGGTTTAGTTTGTACCTTTCTTTTATACCAAACATCTAAGTTACTGTGTGAACGTAGACTGTTTATACCGATGGTGCTGAGGCTGCGAATGACTCTGTCAACCTGATCAGAACTTCAAGTAAATCCCAAGTTTACTCCACTTCTGGTAGAGCAATACATTATAGAGCCTCAGCACAATCAGAACAAACCGAGTAAATAATACATAATCAGAATAACTCATGTTTTAAGATGAAGGCAACTAGCCGTGCTATTGAGAGACATGTAAAATCTTCTGGTCTCTCTGTACATAAGCAGGCATACAAAGAACATCAGAAAGCGTACGCCTATTCTCTTAAAGAAGCACGCTCCAAATATTATTCCAACATCATCAACACCTGCCCTGTAAACTCTAAACAGCTCTTCTCCACAATAACTCATCTGCTTAATCCCATTAAAGGTGCTATGTGTAACTTTCTGTAGAGTGCAGAACTTAGAAAAATTTTCAACAGGCAAAGCATTCTGATCCCTCCCCCTCAGAGCCATATATGGCTCTGCTCCCCCTGGCCCTGCTGAAATTCAAATTCAAGCTCTGTTTTTATTGGCTGATTCAAATTCAAGCTCTGTTTTTATTGGCTGGTTACAAACTCTGTTTTTATTGGCTGGTTAATGGCGGGTCACTCTGTGTTTTTAGTGTTTTTATAAATGCTGATAGAGAAGCAAGGGGACTATAGTTTTTTTCAGAGATTACTTTGTCTAACATCAGTCTGTCAGTAGATAGTGACAGAGTGAAGAAATATGTTAAAAATATATTGTTAGAAAAGTTACAGACTGCATTACAAAGTTACATAGTGCAGCTTTAAACAAACTCCTGAGGAATCTGTTCAAAAATGCGACCTGTTCCTTGCCTCATTTAAAAACAAAGTTGACACTATCAGATCTCAGCTCCACAACCTCCCTGATCTTAGTGTGCCATCTACCCGTCTGCATTCTGGGTCCCTGAGCAGCTTTGATGAAGTTGTTCAGAGTGAGGTGGAGACCATCATCAAGAAAATGAAGCCTTCATCCTGCGCCCTGGATCCCTTCCCCTCGTCTCTCATAAAATCCAATCACTCTGCAATTAGCCCATTAATCACACAAATAATAAATAAGTCTCTACAATCTGGTCATGTTCCACTGCCTCTAAAAACTGCCATCATTAGGCCTCTTCTGAAAAAATCTAATTTGGATCCCGACATTTTTTCTAATTACCGCCCAATTTCCCACCTCCCATTTCTGTCCAAAGTGCTGGAGAAAAGCAGTTGCTGCTCAGCTGCAGGACCACCTACAACAACACTCTCTGTATGAGAAGTTCCAGTCTGGATTCAGAGTAGCTCACAGTACTGAGACTGCATTGCTGAGAGTTACCAATGATGTCCTCATGGCTGCTGACACTGGTTCTCCCTCCATCCTTGTCCTCCTTGACCTCACTGCAGCCTTCGACACTGTGGACCATAGTATCCTCCTCCACCGTCTTCATGTGGAGGTCGGTCTCTGTGACACTGTCCTGGACTGGTTCAAATCTTTCCTCTCCAATAGGCTGGAATGTGTTAGTCTTGGCAATGCCACTTCCCAGACAGTCTGTGTCTCCTGTGGTGTCCCTCAAGGGTCAGTTCTGGGGCCCCTGCTGTTTTCCCTTTACATGCTGCCTTTAGGTCAAATTATTAATCAGTTCAACATTTCTTTTCACTGTTATGCCGACGATACACAGCTTTACATCAGGACTGGAGCATCATCATCATCACCATTGTCATCTCCATCTTCACTCACTGCCCTCTCTACCTGCCTGGAGGAAATAAGGGCATGGATGAATCAGAACTTTCTTCAATTAAACTGCTCCAAGACTGAGGCCATATTGATTGGCACCCCTCACCAGGTACAAACATCAACTTTAACAACAATCTCCTTCTCTGGTCAAGACATCCCCCTCTCCACCTCTGTTACAAATCTTGGAATAAAAATGGACTCTCATCTTACATTTGAAAATCACATTAAGCATCTGTTTAAAACTTGCTTCTTCCATCTTCGAAACATCTCCAGACTTCGCCCATCTCTAACTTTTTCTGATGCTGAGAAACTCGTCCATGCTTTTGTCTCCTCCAGGCTCGACTACTGCAACTCCCTGTTTATTGGAATCCCTGGCAAATACCTTCAGAAGCTTCAATATATTCAAAACAGTGCAGCAAGGATTTTGTTGAGAGCTCGTAAATTTGAACATATCACGCCCATTCTCCATAACCTCATTGGCTTCCTGTCACCTACAGAATTCAGTACAAAACTGCTCTCATTACACATCAATGCTTACACGGAACTTCACCTGATTATCTAAAGGACATTCTTGCTCCATATTCATCCACCCGGTCTCTACGATCACAGAACAGTAATCTACTTCACATTCCACAAACCAAATTAAGGACCATGGGAGACCGGGCATTCTGTGTGGCTGCCCCCCGCCTATGGAACTCCCTCCCTGACTACCTGAGAGCTCCACAGTCACTGGTTGACTTTAAAAACGGCTTAAAGACTTTTCTTTTTAAACGAGCATACTCTGTCTCCTCATGACTTTCTCTTTGATCTTAGTTGATATTATTATTGATTTTACTTGTTTTTTCACTTGTTTTATTTCTGATTTTGTTGCACTTTGTAGCACTTTGAGATTTTTGTTAATGAAAAGTGTGTTATAAATTAAATTCATTATTATTATTATTTTATTTATTATGATGTATTTTTCCAGGTCTCTCTTGTAAATGAGTCATTGAGGCTCAATGGGATTAACCTGCCTAAATAAAGGTTGAATGAATTTTATATGTTCATGTAGTAGTAACATGGATGTTGTGTGTTTAGGAAAAGAGCAACGAACTAAAACTGTGTGATGCAAAATATGGAGGTTTAATATTAACTAACGTAGCGTTCTTTTCCATTTGTACGTTGTTTTTGAGAACTATGCCTGAAAACTAGCAACTTAAAAAAAATTAAAAAAAATAGCATCTGTTTGGCTAACTGAGTGAAGGTTTGCCTCTGTCTCCAAACTCTGTGCTCTATGATTGATGTCACAGCTCATACGATACTGTTTCTTGTACAGAACATCAACTGAAAGTTAAATGGATTATTCCTTTAGGAAAACCACATCAGTTCTAGATCAACTGGAAACCAGGACCCGGTTTACCTCTGTCCTGGACACGCTGTGCAAAAACCACCCTGCACTAGGAATCTACATTTTGGCGTGCCAAAAAGGAGGCCCCCGTCCTTCCTCTCTCGTTGGCTCTCTCAGAGCAATCAGAGCATGCAGGGGTGAGCTGCAGCTTTTGTCCCCTCAGCTCCAGCAATTGGCCACCAAGTGGCAAGCTAATGACGAGAGCCCTCCTGGAGCGACTCCAGAGCAGTACAGCTTGCACTCCTTGATGGACAGGCATAATGAATGATGTAGTGCAGGTCCTGAGATCTCGTCATGACACAAAAGCCCCAAATATCACAAACTGAGTTACTTCAGATACGACAAAAATGCCCAGGAATTTGCTACATTGAAAAAAAATGTTGCCACGATGTGCAGAGTCCAGAAACCTCAGACAAGCAGCAAATCAAGGAGGTGAACAGCTGCTGGGATGCAGCAAACTCACTCGTCTTCGATGCGTTTGGCTGTGCATTTATCACCCGCTGCCAAAGGCAAAAGGACAAGGGTGTTTTTGTCCATATTTGTTTGTTTGTTTGTTTGTCATGTTAGCCAAATATCTTATGCACCACTAAGCAAATTGTTCCACAATTCTTAGAAAGAAATATTGGATGTGCATCTCATCTGATTAACTTTTGGAGTCAGTCCAATTCAAGATGGCCACAACATCCAAATTACCTTAGATAAACGTAAATGTCTCTAACTCAGTCAGGTTTAGAAATACAGGTGGTCCCCGACGTACGACGCAGTTCCGTTCCTACACCAGTTCGTAACTCAAAAATCGTCGTAAGTCGGAAAATACGTCCAAACGGCACCTCATACGTACAGTACTTTTTTATTTTACCAAGCACTTAGCCTATCCTAACACATCCTACATAATTATGTCAAGCACACACTAATGCACACATTGCACCAAGCTATGATTGTAATCAAGTGCAACAGGTAATTTACTATTGGATTTTAAATATTTAACACAAGAGGCATAACATCTGAATACATCTCTATTTTTAAAGTTTGAAAACCCCAAAAATATATGAAAGAAGTTCAAAACATAGGATTGCATTCTAAATAGGATTTATCTGAATATATGATGAGACATTTCAGTCGTCTAATAAAGAACAAGTAACATAACTTGTTGCTAAATACAGTTTTTTAAATTATTTGTATTAAAAAAAACTTTAAAAACTGGGATTCCTTGGATTTGTCTCTTTCTGCCTCTCTGACACACACTCACTGTACAAACACACATGGTGAGATAAGTTGATTTCTCTCTTGTACTCTAAATCTGCACACTCATAATAACAACTAATTTGTGAAATTTACGGATAAGGGCGTACTGTATGCCGGATCATTTCAGTGGCTTTTGTCAAGACTTCTGAGTTTTGAGATTTCTCATCTCTCACACGATGTGATACAACTATTACGGTGAAATCTGAGTGCATTCTTGGACGATTCTCTTGATCTTTCTTTGAAACTTAAGCCTCAGAAAGTTCTTATGGTGCACTTTTTCCTCTTGTCTTCTACTTTATTTGCCCTGTGCTCAGTTATCATGCAGCCATCTTATCTTCACGGGCATTTAAGAGAATAAGGGCAAAGAGATAACAAATTCAGCGCAGAGGAAGCATCATCTAAATCACAAAGGAGGATGCAGGCAGGCGCCGGGTTTAGGTGTAGACATTCAGTTTGTCAGTTTCGTATTAAAATAATGCATTTTCTAGATGCATGATGTAACTCTTCTGAAATATATTAAGTTGTTTTTTTTTTTTTTTAAGTAATGAGCAGTTGTTTGCAGATGGTTTTATTATGCAATTACATTCAACAGAAAAAGAAAAAACTAACATCTGAAGTAACGTTTGGTACCCAAAATTCACCTCTGCAAATCTTTAGTTCGATCACTCCACTGTATTTATTTTCCATTTATTAGCTCATCATTTGGTGTAACCGGGACCTTGAGTTCACAATTTTGTTCCACCACATGTGATGTGAATGATAATAGTCACCTTGAACCTTGATCAGACAGACAGTTGATTTGTCTAAAATACATTTTATTGTAAATTTTCTGAGGTATATAAATGTCTACAAAAAAAAATGCAAAAACCGTATTATTAATTTAATTGATCAGGCAGAGTAAAACAATCAGAGCATGGTGGTATCAGCTGTATCATGTGGGACTTATTCATATTCAAAAGTTAAAAAAGGCAATTAATTGATATATTGAAAGCTTGCATTATTTTGTGTCAGCATGAAGACTATTGGACTGTCCACCTGTCCAGGATGTACACACCTGTCACCTAATAACTGCTGGGGAAAAGCACTATCACAACCCTAACTAGCAAACATATAAGAAAATAACTGGATTGAAGTGCTATTTGCGCTGACTTCATTTATTTCTTTATTTTCTAGAAGCATGTATGTGTTAGTTTTTATTGTTTTACTGTTTTGTGTTTGTTATTATCTTTGTACAGCACTTTGGATGGCTGCTATGTTGTATTTTAATTGCTTTAGAAATAAATTTGTATGGTATGGTATTTGTGACTGTATGCAATTTGTCCAATAAAGAAATTTGCCATTCTTCCATCCTTCGATTTTTTTGGGTTTCCTTATGTTCATGGTTGCAGCAGTTGGTGATTTACTGGTCCATCTATGATCCAACCTTCACCTGCGGTCATGAGGTGGAAATCGTGCCAGAAAGAACAAGAATGTGGGTATAAGAAGTTCAAAAGGTTTTTCTTCATAGACTTGCTGGGCTCAGCCTTAAATAAAAGGTCCATTATCTGAGGCGGCTCTGAGTAGAATTGCTCCCACTCACTGAAAGAAGTCAGCTGAGGTGGTTTGTGCATCTAATGATTTCGTGCACATCCAACCAGGAGCAGACCCAGAACTAACCCAAAGGATTCCTGTTTGGCCTGAAAATACCTGGATGAACTGGAGAGTATTTTTGCAGGGAGAGACATTTGTGTTTTCCTTTTAGTTCTGTTGACTCTATAACTCTGATAGGTAAAACGTTGTGGATGAACATGTGTTTTTATCCATCCATCCAGCTGCTTGAGCAGGGCGCTCCAGACGTCTCGTTCTTCAGCCACCTCACTTCTGGGAGGATTTCGTGTCATCCCCAGACCAGCTGAGAGACATATGGCGCTTTGCCACTGTCTCAGCTCTCATCACATCTGCACCACATTGCACCAATTGAGGCTCTGCCCACTGCCAGTACCCACTCCTACTCAGCCCAGTTAACATGATTACCTGGTTCATGGTTCCAAGTGGACTGCTCCGAAGTGCTGAGTTTGGCGTAAGCAGACAGCAGCAGTTGATTGGTCAGGGGAGATATGCCTCTGGATGACCCGCTGCAAAGTACATTTGAACTGCCACTTCCTCTCTGACTGATTTGATGGATGACACCACAAGAAATGACCACATTACAGAGAGATATCTGAGGTGATAGCGTAGCATGGCTACACCTGGACTTACAAGCAGTGATGAAATACACTAAAGAAACTGAAGTCAGAATATAGGGTGATTAAGGATCACAGTGGGCAGAGTGGCTCGAGCACAATGACCTGTTAGGACGTCACCCACAAAGCAGGGAAACAAGTCAGAACGGCAAATCACCTGCACCTGAGACGCACCCATAGGATAGCTGAGTAGAGTCACACTTATTAATGGCATAGTGGCAATGATCTCTACAGCATGTCTTAGATCTTCATGGGTCTCCTCCCAGTTGGACTTGCCCAGACCACCCCCTTGTAAGGCATCCAGGAAGCATCCTTACCAGAAGCCCAAACCACCTCAGCTGGTTCCCCGAGATGTGGAGAAGCAGCGGCTCTTCTCCTAGTCTCTCACAGACAATTGAACTTTTCATCCTGTCTTCAAGTGAGAGCCCAGAAACTCTGCATAGAAAACTTATTTCAACTGTCTGTATATGTGGGCTTGTTCTTTTGGTCACTACTCAGAGTTTGTGACCATAGGTGATGGTATAAACATAGACCAGCTGGTTAGTACATAACTTGGCCTTGCAGCTCAGCTCACTCTTCACAACGGACCGTCACAGAGTATGCAATGCTGTGGAAACTGCTCCAATCCATCTGATAATCTCACACCCCATTCTTAACCTTACTCGTGAAAAAAAAACTGAGATACTAAAAAACCTTCACTTGGGGCACCACCTCACTTCCAACTTGGAGAGATCAGTCCACCTTATTTGACAGAGGGCCATGGCCTCATCCTCATCACATAGTCAGCCCACTCGGCTGCGAACCACTCCAGAGATCAAGGCATGATGACACCAAGACCATAGCATCCACAAATAGCAGAGACCAAATCCTGAGGTTCACTGAACCAGACACCCTTC
The DNA here is from genome assembly GCA_038048925.1 of Garcialebias charrua. Lineage (NCBI taxonomy): Eukaryota > Metazoa > Chordata > Actinopteri > Cyprinodontiformes > Rivulidae > Garcialebias > Garcialebias charrua. Next base: position 33,043 of record JBBPBX010026137.1, read on the forward strand.
ACTCCCTGACTGCACCAAGAAAGTCAGTGCATAAAAATTATAAATTGAATCAGTGACAACGGGCAGCTCTGCTGAGTCTGACTCACACGCTGAAGGGGTCCGACTTACTGCAGGCGATGCGCACCAGAACCTTGCATCATTAGTAAAAGGACTGAATGGCCGAGATGGTGTAGAGGCAGGGCAGCCGGGACCCGAGAGTCCCAGGTTCAATCACCAGTCATTGCGCATCTCGTGGTGTCTCTGAGCAGCACACCCTATCCCCAAATTTCTCCCCATGTGCTTTTAATAGGTGCCCACTTCTCCACCTGGAGGTGGATGGGTTAAATGCAGATAGCCAATTTCACAGTTGTATGGGAAGTACGATAACAATAACACATTATTATTATTAGTAGTAGTCAGTGCTGGGCAGCGCTAATCCAAAAATTAGTTCCGCTATTTCTAAAGCACTTATTAATTTATTTAGGTCCGCAATTTCAAAAGCGCTTATGTATTAGCAACGCTAACGGACGCTAATGCTAATAAGCTAACGTGCTAATGGCGAACTACTTTTTTAAATCCAGCAGATTTGACCATTTTGTGAAACTCTCAAGCTCAGAAAAACTTGTGCTATAACGTCAGCTATGAAATATATTTTTTCTCAGCAAAGAAACAATTGTTTTTACCGTGTTTTCTTGGAAAGTCCTTAGCTTATGTGGCTGTTGCGGACGCCATTTTGAACAGTGCTAATGGCGAACTACTTTTTTAAATCCAGCAGATTTGACCATTTTGTGAAACTCTCAAGCTCAGAAAAACTTGTGCTATAAAGTCAGCTATGAAATATATTTTTTCTCAGCAAAGAAATAATTGTTTTTACCGTGTTTTCTTGGAAAGTCCTTTGCTTCTGTGGGCGCCGCCATTTTGAAGAGGGCAAATGAGGCGCTGACGCGTCGCGTAGGCCGCTGAGAAACATCCATAAGTTCACCCTCCATGTTAAAAACTCTTCGTCTGACTCTTCGAAAACAAGCAATAAGGCTGCAGAGTAACACACTGGCTGCTAACTGCGCTCTCTCTAGCCAAGAGACTGAGGGGGATGCTTTTTTGTCACGGACCACATCCGGCGCTGACAGGATATGGTCTGTTAGCAGTCGTCCGGTTGATTTAAGAGCTCGTAAATAAGTTTTTTCGTTTTTACTGATAGATAATTAGTTATTAGCGGTACTGCATTTTAAATAAAAATAGCGCAAATCCACTTATGAATTATAAAAGTTAGTCAATCCGCTGTAACGCTGACAAATTGTTTAGGTCCGCTATAAGCGGATTAGCGCTTTAGCGCTCCCTTGCGGTCTGGCGCCCACCTTTGGTAGTAGTAGTAGTCAGTCCCAAAAAAATCCAGCCTGACCCAGCCCCAGTTCGTAGCCATTATTTTCTGAACCCCACCCAACCCGACAAATTAACAGTAATTACAGGTTTGAAAAAGAAAAAAAATTAATGAAGCTTTGGCTGCTTATATAGTTATTAACATTGGTGGATACACGCAGCTGAGGGGTCAGAATATCTGAGCTGAAGGGGTGTTTGTCCTTTCACAGCCATCAAAGCACATTAAATCCCTGCTTCTTCCTGCATTCTGCATTATTCAAACACGGACCTTGCTCTGACATGTCAAATATTTTGGGATCTCCCCTGTTTGGGTCGTCGGCCGCATGCGTCCACTGAGTGCAGCTGAATCATTTTTAAGTTACACCACCACCTTCTAAAGGAAAGAACAATAATGTCTCATTTGTTTGAATGTCTTTCTTTACTTTAAATGAACTTTTTTCTTTTTACCTCTTTCAAGGCTGGTCAATGCACGGTCAAATGGCCGTGTGCAACAGGTGAAAGTATGGCAAGCCATGTTGACATATACAGTAATTGGATCATTAGCCGTGCGCGTCCGCTGATGCAATAAAAAGCCCAACACATTAAGCACATTATGGCCCAACCCAACCCTAATCCAGGTCGGGATGGGACGGGCTCCGTGTTCGGGTTAGAAATGACAGCTCTACCCCCAGTCCCATATCTGTGGAGCTCCCTCCACAGGAACATGTCAAATGCCTTCTCAAAGTCCACAAAACACATGTAGACTGGTTGGGCAAATGCCCATGCCCCCTCGAGGACCCTATCGAAGGTAAAATGCTGACTCAGTGTACCACGGCCAGGATATAACTCGGGTTGTTCCTGCTGAATCTGAGGTTTGACCATTAAACGGACTCTCTTCTCCATGAGAACCCCTTTGAACACTATCAGGGAGGTTAAGGAGTGTCATATTTTGATCTTCCTGAAAATTTTGACGTCTTTTTTTAATTATTACCAAATACCTCAACTGTTTATTTATTTAATTTGGTGTGCGAAGCTGTAAAATGTGGAAATGTTGGAGAAAAAAAATCTTGTGTTTTTTTTAGCAACTTTTTTTTCACAAGTATGTGTAACCGGATCCTTCCTGCGTTGTGCTGGTTTTATGGATTTATTGATCAGACCGTGACACGGTTTATCTTTAGTCAGGATAGCGGTTTATTCTGGTGGAATAACACACACACAACACCGTGTTACCGACTGCCCTGCTTCAAGTCTCTCCCCACAAGACAACGTGACAAAAGGGCCGAATAAACATTCTTATAAAACATACCTGGTGGAATAACACACACACAACACCGTGTTACCGACTGCCCTGCTTCAAGTCTATACAAAACAAAAATGCATGAAAATTAACTTAATAAATCTATAAATAAACTGAATATATTTACATGACAAATAAACAGCACGTACCTCTCCCCACAAGACAACGTGACAAAAGGGGAGAATCCCAGGGGTACAACCAATTTAAAGACAAAAACACAGAAGAAGAAATAAAAGGGAGGGGCTTCTGATCTTAAAGTAACACGGCTAAAATAATGACAGTGGTGTTTCAGTCAGGTAATATACAATAATACAACAATACAAAAATACTTTTTGTGTAATTATAACAAAAGAGAAGTACAACCAGGTTACATTCACCCCCCTAGAATTACACAAAAATAAAAAAACAGTGTCAGACAGTATCAGTACAAATATTATGTGTTCTGTAACAAAGTAATACATCAACATAACAGCTACCCTACAATAGGGTCAGGAGACCAGAGATCGTTCTCATGGTATTCCATGGACAACAAGAGGTGCCTTTTACACCCCCCCTTATACAGAATGAACACATATGGTACTGAAGCTTATGCAAACCAAAAATAAATAAATAAATAAAAATAAAATAAATGATCCTAGTCAAAGGTAGGAATCATACACAAAAATTTGGAAACTCACACATCAATAACAGGTTGAACCATATCCTTGTTATACAATGCCTCAATGACAGCCATGGATTCTATCAAGCGACAGACTGGTCTAATAACCCTCCCAAAACGCGAAGTTAGGCGGTGAACAACATCCCCTCCCACACTGTCTGGAGGATGAGCAACACTAACATCGTCAGGAAGATGAGGTAAGGAACCAGCAGTCGCCAGTACTCCAGTGTCCATAGAGGAGTTCTCTGAGTCATGAGGCAGGTCATTATTTACAACTGATGGAGCCGAGGACACATCCTGAACCCATGATGCAGTACGGTCCTCCCCATCACTGCAGGACAGGGAGTCTGGTAGGGAAGACTCAGCAAGAACAGCACTAGGAGCCTCGCTAAGACATTCTGTTTCGTGTAGGTCAGAAACCGGAGGAACTCCAACCACACTGTCAGCATGGCGGTTCACATTGCTGTCCAGGGTCATTCCCACAGGTAAAAAGTTCACATCAAGAAGGAGGTTGCGATGCACCACACGCTCATTGCCATGCCGATCTCTAATTCGGTAAATGTGGAGAGCAGGTTTGGATGCAACCACCGTGTACATCACAGGCTCCCATTTATCAGAAAGCTTCCGCTTTCCTCTGGCTCCCTTGTTCGCCACCAGAACCTGATCTCCAACTGACAGAGGGTGACCCTTGGCTCTCTTGTTGTACTGGTCACATTGATGTTTCTGCTCTGCACTGGTGCTCTTTTCAGCCATTAACATGGCAGAACGCAGATCTTCAACCAATGATTTGACATAAGAGTGGTAGTCGCAAATGGTATCATCGTGAAGAACGTTCCGAAAAACAAGGTCAACAGGTAGCCTGGGAATCCTCCCAAACATCAGGTAAAATGGCGCAAAGCCAGTGGTCTCATGAACTGTGCAGTTATAAGCGAAAGTCAGAGACTGGATCATCTGAGGCCATTTGTGCTTCGAACGCGGAGGAAGAGATCTTAACATATTGCCTAGGGTGCGATTGAATCTCTCTGCAGTCCCGTTACCCATTGGGTGGTAGGGTGAGGTGCGCGATTTACTGACGCCACTCAGCTCCAAAAGCTCAGCTAGCAGCTCACTCTCAAAATTTGCACCCTGATCAGAGTGAATGCGCTGAGGGAAACCATAAACGCAGAAAAACCCATCCCATAACTTCTTCGCAACCCTTTTAGCGGTTTGGTCCTGACACGGGAACGCATGTGCTAATTTTGTGAAGTGATCTGTGATCACCAGAACATCCACAGACTTGTTGTTGCTGTCCTCAGCCGACCAGAAATCAATGCACACCAGCTCCATCGGAGCACTGGTTCTGATGTTCTCCAGAGGGGCTCTCACAGCAGGCTCTGGGGTTTTGCTGAGGACACATCTGGGACATTTTCTCACAAAATCCCGCACATCCCTTTCCATGTCATGCCAAAAGAAGCGATGGCGAGCCAAGGAGAATGTTCGTGGCTGGCCCTGATGACCTGCATTATCATGGACACCAGTCAAAACCACAGACTTCAAAGCATCAGGGACCACGAACTGGAATCGTTTACCTTTTTTCACAGGGTCTTTTATGACACGGTAAAGGACACCATTCAGCAATGTTAGTTTGTCCCATTGCTTCAGAACTTTTAAAGCCAGTTGGTTTTCACCAAAGCGTTCCCGCCTTGACGGACGGCGTCCCCGCTCAACATAGAAGACAACTCTGGAAACAACAGGGTCGTTTCTCTGGTGGGAGACGAGGTCAGACAGACAAAGCGCTGTTGATGGGTCTGTGGTGTGTGGGATTATCATGCCCAGATGGTCAGCTAAAGATGCTGCATGCTGAGTCTGACCGGCATCCCCACTGCAGACAGATGACAAAAGAGAGGAGACCTCGTCACAGGTCATGGATGTGTCAGTTATAACGGAAGAAGAGCTGTCCACTGATTGAAGCTGGCAGGTCAAACGGAAAACATCCTGCACAGCGTGATCAGGAAGCTCACAGACTTGTT
>JBBPBX010026139.1:15733-38339 GCA_038048925.1 Garcialebias charrua
GAAACAAATAATCTTGTGTTAATGGATTATAATCTTACACTCTGATGCAGACACTTCAGCGTCGGGTCTTTTCAGAATCGTATGGCTACAATCTGCTGATTACAGACTCATCCCCTCAGTCTGACTTGTTCAGCCAACATATGCTGTTTGTTGTATGTTTGCACAGACTAAATTACCAATTACACCCCCGCCTCTAACTACGAATAATTTCGTCTCGCGTTAGGCCATGATGCACTGAGCTGAAATCACTTGTCTTTTTGGCAGAGCAGTATGTGGGAGTGTGTGTGTGTTTTTCCACACTCACCCACTTTTTTTTCTGTTTTCACCTCAGAGCAGCTGTGCATGTGCATCAAGGACGGCATTTATTTCCTCATCCAGTCTGTTTTAATTCTCTGCATCAGTTCAAAGTTTGTACATTGAAACGCAAACAGGTGAAAAACTGAGGTAATATTTGTATTAAAGCAACAATGCAACACGATGCACTCCTAGCTGTCGAGCGTGCATGCCACAAAAAGAAAGAATGCTCTTTTTCCATGGTGGGATCTTTAAGGCACTAAATCGAGGTGAATGAATCCCCCTCTTGATTTGAAGAGCAACAAGCCCTCGCACACAAGTTGTTGCATTCCTAAAGAGCTGCCTCCTGGACATACGACTCCCCTTCTCATGGGATACGTGAGCGAAGGAGGACAGTTTCCACTGCTCCGCCATGAGGGCTTGGATTAATAAGAGCCTGTTGTCATAAGAACAGCTGGGACTTGCCTAAGACAAAATAAAGCAAGAAAGTTACCAGAGTTATGGCTTATGTTCATTGGTGCAACGTCCCCTACAGTTGGAGAATATACAGTCCGGCTGTAATTCTCCATATTCAGCAAAAATAGCTCCAACAGAGAGCAGCCGTATTGAGATAACCCACCTTCTAATACCAGCTTTTTAACTTGCCTGTTCATGTGAAGGGTGTGTCGACCGACTGACAGTGTAGCAGTTTTACAGAGCAGAAAACTGAAAGGCACGATAATCTCCTGAGATGACACATGTTTTCCCCCCTCGCAGCAGCTCTCAATGAAATGTTCTGTATGTTTACGTAACGAAGAAACTGAAACTTCTACAGTCATCTGGCCATTAATTTTTTTTGTCTTAGACCAAAACATAAAACAACCCCAAAAACAAAACAAACAAAAAAATGCACACATTTTCTGAGAAAGTGCAGTGAGAACGTTGAGCTGAATGACTTTTCTGAAATTTGTTACAGAAGCTGAAACTGTTGTTAAAAGCTACAAAAAGCGGCACAGTAGCTAAAGCTTAAAGTAAAAAAAGGCAAGCTAAAAGTAGCAAAACTGAAGCTAAAAGTAGAAAAAGGCTACATACAAATAGAAGAATGATAACTGAAAGTTAAATAAAAGGTTACGTAAAAGCTAAAAGTATCTAAATAATAGCTAAAATGAATAGAAAAGTGTTACCTAAAAATAGCAGAATGGTAGCTAAAGCTATAAGTCATATGAAGAGACAAAGAACAGGGTGGAAACAAATTCCAAAAATAACAAAGTTGAAAGACTTAAAGATCTGGGTATATTTTTGTATCAAAAATATTTGTGAGCAAAGTATAAACTTTAAAAGTGCAGAAGTTAGACAAACCAAAAGTCTCCTGAATGAGCTGAAAGTTTTAATTTAATTAATAGTAAAAACATGAAAATCTTAAAAATAATGCTGAATCAGCATTCACACAACAAAAACCAACATTCTGTTGAAACGTCCAGCTGATTGATAAAACACTTGCGGTATTACTAGTCATAATTTGTTAATGTTAGCAGGATTGTTCTGTAGTGGTGTTTGTTGTGTAGTTGTGTGTGTGTGTTGCATGCCCGTGTTTTGTCTCACATCGACTAACAGGGTTTGTTGTCATTTGGTTTGACTTCACTATTTGCTACAAGGTGCCACTCCTAATCTGGTCTTTTGTGTCTCTTTTTATGTTTGTTGTGTTATTTTTTTCTTCCAACTGTCCGCCCTCTGCCACGGCAGAGCATCTTGGGATTGAATTTATGGGTATGAAAACATCCATTTTGATTCTCAGTCCTAGCCTCGTTCCGTCCGTCGTCGTGCTCCTGTTTGTGCCTGTGGTGTGGTCTGTAAACCAAATAATCCTCCTGATTAACCAATCCACCTCTGGAGTGATCAGAACCCTGTGAGGAGTTCTCAATCAGTGCAACGTGTCGTCCCCCCCTCCCCAGCCCAACATCATTAACATGGATGTCGTTACCCTTCTACATGTAATTGGAGACGTTAACCAGTTTCTGCATTACTCACAATACCAGAAGTGATTTATGTTTTAGTTTTTAATACATCCTGGTTTCTTAAACCAACTGTAACAAGCACGATATGTCATGTTTGTCTCTGCCAGAATCCTTCTGTCTTTGTACATATATCTGTTTCTTTGTCATGCTTTCTCTTTCTTTTGATTTATGTGTGGTTCCTACCATCTTTATTACCCCTACCCCGTAGCCCAAATGTCTTTTTAATGTTTGAATTATAATTTGTATGTCGCCGGTTCAAATTATTTCTTGTAAAGCATGTAATTCTACATTTAGAGCCTCCAATTTTCCTTCTATAATCTTCTAACTTCTTTTACCATTAGCTTTTGTCTTCTGCTCCCCCCACTACTGTATTTATTTATTTATTTATTTTTTTCCAGAAAAGGGCTTCAGTCAGTGCTCTAGAGTTTAGAATGAGTGCTAGAGGCATCCTTGCAGCCATCATGCAATTATACATGTGCATTCATGCACCGGACCATGGGAACACTGCGTTATTGCAGCAGCAGCAGTATCATTTCCTCCGTTTAGAGTCATTATCAGTCCGTGACACACTGTGTGAAATATTATCTACAGATAAACTAACTCCTGTGATTTATTTACCACGGCAGAAATCTGACACAAATTGGTACATGGATGTGAAACGGCTGCAGGTGACTGGATGAAGGAAAGCTCAGATGATGGGAGATGTGTAAATTTAATTCATTTTTGTAACATTATTCATTAAAGACCTGTTCGCTTCGTCATTTTCCTCCGGGAGGAACGGTCTACCTCGCACAAGCCCTTTTCTGGAAAAAGGAAATCATGTTGGTTATATTTCATGAAATAATTTCTAAATAACTGTTATGAACGATTGTGAAAAGGAGGTTCTTTCATCTTACCGACCGAGAGCACAAACAGATTAAAGGTTTTATGAAAGATTAGGATTACTGAGCAGCCAGATGCTGTGATTGGCTTTCTAAACCTGAGTAGCTTTTAACCTCCAATACGAAAAGTTTCCAGCTGTTTCCAATGAAAATTTTGGAATACTGTATTATGATATCTGTACATTTCTGACTGGATAAGAGTTAACATCTAGTAGACCAAACTTCAAATAACTCCACTCTGTAAAGATTTGTTACAGTTTTTGTTCCTGCTGTTTGATAAACCTTCACATTAGCGCCAGTTTCACGTCTTATGTTTATTCCTGAACACATTTTACAAGTGGAAGTGCAACAGCTAGCTGCCGCTACTGCTATTTGAAGACACACTGAAAACAATTTGTAATTGTTTTCAAGCAGCAGCACATTTGTCAACTCCACTTTGGTCTTGGCTGTCCTTAGACTAGTCATTAGCTCATAAATCTGGTAAGAATTAAACACTATTTCTCCAAACAAAATCTATGGAAGACAGGATGGGGGGAGGACTCAAACTGCTCAGAGTTTAGACAGTCAGAAACACTTGAATGAAGGTCAACATCCAGGTGTTGACTGTTTTCCTGTCATCTCTGTTGTGTCGACAGAAGCTGAGGAACTCTACCAGAAAAGAGTCCTGACAATCACGGGTATTTGTGTGGCTCTACTGGTGGTGGGCATCCTGTGTGTGGTCGCCTACTGCAAAACCAAGTAAGTTCTGCACTCAAAGGGGCTCTGTAGATCTACTGTAAGTCCTACATTAAGAGTCACTGTAGATCTACTGTAAGTCCTACAGTCATAGAGTCACTGTAGACCTACTGCAAGTCCTACAGTCAGAGAGTCATTGTAGATCTACTGTAAGTCCTACAGATATAGAGTCACTGTAGATCTACTGTAAGTCATACAGTCATAGAGTCACTGTAGATCTACTGTAAGTCCTACAGTCAGAGAGTCATTGTTGATCTACTGTAAATCCTACAGATATAGAGTCACTGTAGATCTACTGTAAGTCCTACAGTCAGAGTCACTGTAGATCTACTGTAAGTCCTACAGTCAGAGAGACATTGTAGATATACTGTAAATCCTACAGTCACTGTAGAGCTACTGTAAGTCCTACAGTCAGAGAGTCATTGTTGATCTACTGTAAATCCTACAGATATAGAGTCACTGTAGATCTACTGTAAGTCCTACAGTCAGAGAGACATTGTAGATATACTGTAAATCCTACAGTCACTGTAGAGCTACTGTAAGTCCTAAAGTCAGAGTCACTGTAGATCTGTTCCTTTCATCATTTAAAAACAAAGTTGACACTATCAGATCTCTGCTCCACAACCTCCCTGATCTTCATTTACCATCTACCCGTCTGCATCCTGGGTCCCTGAGCAGCTTTGATGAAGTTGTTCAGAGTTAAGTGGAGTCCATCATCAAGAAAATGAAGCCTTCATCCTGCGCCCTGGATCCCTTCCCCTCGTCTCTCATAAAATCCAATCACTCTGCAATTAGCCCATTAATCACACAAATAATAAATAAGTCTCTACAATCTGGTCATGTTCCACTGCCTCTAAAAACTGCCATCATTAGGCCTCTTCTGAAAAAATCTAATTTGGATCCCGACATTTTTTCTAATTACCGCCCAATTTCCCACCTCCCATTTCTGTCTAAAGTGCTGGAAAAAGAAGTTGCTACTCAGTTGCAGGACCACCTACAGCAACACTCTCTGTATGAGAAGTTCCAGTCTGGATTCAGAGTAGCTCACAGAACTGAGACTGCATTACTAAGAGTTACCAATGATGTCCTCATGGCTGCTGACACTGGTTCTCCTCCATCCTTGTCCTCCTTGACCTCACTGCAGCCTTCGACACTGTGGACCACAGTATCCTCCTCCACCGTCTTCATGTGGAGGTCGGTCTCTGTGACACTGTCCTGGACTGGTTCAAATCTTTCCTCTCCAATAGGCTGGAATGTGTTAGTCTTGGCAATGCCACTTCCCAGACAGTCGGTGTCTCCTGTGGTGTCCCTCAAGGGTCAGTTCTGGGGCCCCTGCTGTTTTCCCTTTACATGCTGCCTTTAGGTCAAATTATTAATCAGTTCAACATTTCTTTTCACTGCTATGCCGACGATACACAGCTTTACATCAGGACTGGAGCATCCTCATCATCCCCATCTCCATCTTCACTCACTGCCCTCTCTACCTGCCTGGAGGAAATAAGGGCATGGATGAATCAGAACTTTCTTCAATTAAACTGCTCCAAGACTGAGGCCATACTGATTGGCACCCCTCACCAGATACAAACATCAACTTTAACAACAATCTCCTTCTCTGGACAAGACATCCCTCTCTCCACCTCTGTTACAAATCTTGGAATAAAAATGGACTCTCATCTTAAATTTGAAAACGTTGGTTACGTACTGTAACCTTAGATTCTATGAGTGTAAGCTGAGCCCTTTAAAAGCTTCGCTTTGTTGGGTTTATCCCTCGCGCTTCGCGCCAACATTGAAGACTTGTAGTCCACGCCCACCTGCTGTGGGCCCGCCCTGAGGTCCAGTATAAATTGCCCCTGGACCGTTACTCTGTTCCCAAGACAATACTTTTTTCTTCTGTCATATAAGAACCAGGGAGGCCCCCGTTTTAAAGGGCTCAGCTTACACTCATAGAATCTAAGGTTACAGTACGTAACCAACGTTCTATTTCGTGTAAGCATTCGCCCTTTAAAAGCTTCGCTTTGTTGGGTTAAGGCGGAGCAAGATGTAGTCCATGCCTCACTGGGTCTGATAGAACCAACATACCTTGACACCCGTCAACACCTCAACAGCAATGATGCACCAAGGTGCATAATAACAGGCGAGCAACCTTAAGACCTCGACTGGCTGAATTAGATTTATTCAGAACAGACCAGGATATAAACAAGTTTAGCCTGATTGAAGGAAGTTTTGACCAAAAAACAATACCCTTCAATAAAGACAGAGGCAAACTGTGTCAATTCATCAATATTTATTGATGTTTGAAAAAGAACAATCACTCCGCCATGGTCCTAAGAACAGGATGTGTCAGAGAGGAACTGGATACATCCTGTAAATAGAAACGAACAAAAGGTGTAGGTGACGACCACGATGCGGCAGAACAGATATCCTGTACAGAGAGGCCCTTGTTAAGGGCTGCTGAAGCCGCCATCGCTCTGGTGGAGTGACCTTTAATACCATCAGGAGGCTGAAGGCCAGAGGAGGTATAGGCCTGTGAGATGGCCTCACACAACCAGTGTGACAGCCTTTGAGAGGTCAAAGGTTGACCCTGAGATTGTTTCCTGAAATGTACAAACAATCTTTCAGATTCACGCACCTCTGCTGTGCGAGCTACATAACATTTAAGTGCTCTGACTGGGCAGAGCAGATGCAGCCGTTTCTCCTCTTCATTACCATGAGGAGGGAAATAGAACCCGTCAAGAGTGACGATACGGGACCTAAAAGCCGTTGTTATGATCTTAGGGATGAAAGCAGGATTCGGCCGAAGCTCTGCTGAGCTTCCATCCCCTTGGATCTTTAAAGAGCGACTAAACCCAAAATTAACTTTTTTTAGCTGATAAACCCCCTAGAATGTGTATAAAAAGTTTCAGAGCACTATTTCTGTGTAAATTTTCATGTATTTGTGCGTATTAGTTAAAATCGGCAATATTTGGTCTAAAAACGTGTTCACGGTAGCCCTATCAGAGTCAGAGAGTCAGAGTCAGAGAGTCTTTATTGTCATTTGCACCGCATGTGGTACATGTGATGAAAACGAGATTATGTACACGAGGTCCCAGTTACATCCAACAACAAATGAAAGAGAAAAACAGTAATAACATCTAGAACTAACTAAGAAAAACATCAACTAGTAATACACTAAGCCTAATATAGTGGGAATAAACAGCAGCACGAACATGAGTTTGTATGAGCAGATGGTCACAGATGAACACAGATGAACACAGCAACAAGAAAACAGATCAGCATCAGTATGATGTGATATTTTGCAGTGTTTATTTTTTTATTTTTATTTATTCATGAGTCTAACAGCCTCAGGGTAGAAGCTGTTCCTCAGTCTAGTGGTTCTACACTTGATGCTCCTCAACCTCCGTCCTGAGGGGAGTGGGGCAAAGAGTGACCCCAAAAATACACTGCACGCGGCTCCGCCCCGCTCCGGTCCGCAGGTCGCAGCTGAGCGAGTCCAATTTCCACTGCCTGCGCTCCGCTCAGGTCCGCCTGGATGCGCCGCTCCGAGACACGTGCGAGATCGCGCGATAAATCAAGTGATAAATAAGTAAGTCAGAACAAAACAATTCATTCGGTGGAAGATGGAGAACAACTGTAGAGAGACTGCTGCCTTGATCTTCTCTCGTAAATGAGCTACATGGTTTGAGCAACAGGAAGTGATGTTTACATTTCAGAATAAAATACTTTTTTATTTATTTATTTCTTGTATTGCGTTATTAGGCGTAGTCATAGTCATAAATATAATAGTTTAGTCATAGAATAGTCATAAATGATAGTTTGACAGCATTTTTGTACAAATAAATCCGTATAGAGCTAGGATTAGTCCGCCTGTGGTGATTTTATTTTGTAAATACGGAAGTTGTGCTCGTTCCTTTTCCTGTTGGTGCGACGTAATCTTCAAAAGTTGACTCCGGCACAGCTCCGTCATCCGGCAGAAATAGAAAAATTTCTAATTTTGACGGACTGCCGTCCGCTCTCCGCAGCTCGCCGCCGCCGTGTGGAGCCAGTGTAAATTCTGTCATTGATTATAATGGGTGCGTATTTGCTGCGGAGGTCGGACCGGAGCGGGGCGGAGCTGCAACGCATGTAGTGTATTTTTGGCGTAAGTGTGCTGGATGAGTGAGGTCTTTCATGATGCAGGTGGCTCTTTTCCTGCATCTGGAGGTGTAAATGTCTGTGATGGTGGGGAGACTGACTCCAACAGACTTCTGTGCAGCCTTCACCACTCTCTGTAGAGCTTTCCTCTCTTCAACTGTGCAGCCTCCATGCCACACGTTGATGCTGGAGCACAGGATGCTCTCCACTGCACACCTGTAGAAGGAGGTGAGGACTGGGCTGCTCAGACCAGCTCGTCTCAGCCGTCTGAGGAAGTAGAGTCTCTGATGACCTTTCTTGATCAGGCTGGTGGTGTTGTTGCTCCAGCTGAGGTTATCATTCATGTGTACACCCAAGTATTTGTAGCTGGAGACCACTTCCACTGCAGACCCACCTATTTTCAGTGGGGCATGGGTGTGTTTGTTCCTTCTGAAGTCCACAATCATCTCCTTTGTCTTCTTCACATTCATGTGAAGATTATTCTCTTTGCACCAGCTCTCCAGGTGTTCCACCTCCTGTCTGTAGCTGGACTCATCATTGTTTGTGATGCATCCCACCACCGCTGTATCATCTGCAAACTTAACAATATGACAGCCTGGAAGTGTGGCTGTACAATCATATGTGAGCAGAGTGAACAGAAGGGGGCTCAGCACACATCCCTGAGGAGAGCCAGTGCTGAGGGTTAGGGTTGAACAGAAGTTGAACAGAAGTTATTGCACGTTAATTTTACTATTAGCTCAAATTCTCTGTTGTGACATGTCTGCTCCGTTGTGACGTCACATCGTCTCCTGCCTTAATATAAAAGTGGAGCCACTCCCCCGAGAAGGTCACTCCCCCTCCAGAGTTCAGGGGTTGGATTAGCGATTAGCAACATAGCATTAGCATTGATGAGTGAAGCTGTTCCAAGAATAGCTCTTCAAACTGATGTTCACCCACCCTTACACCATCAGGGTACAATCCGTTTGGAGGTGAGTACCATTTTACACCTTTCATTCCATAATTTATCTTTTGAGTATATGACGTGTTTCTTCATGTGCTGTGTTTGCGACCTGCATGCTTTGCTTCGGTGTGGCCCCACATAAGGTCGTGGGGTTTTCATCTGTTGCTGATCAACGTTAAGTTTGTGTTGTAGTTGTGTTTAAATGCTCTGTTCCCCCCTGAGATGAGAATCTGTTCCCCCTGTGTCGGGATCCGACCGTGAGGCGCATCTGAGTTCTGAAACGAGTCCACACTATCGTGTCACAGTTATAGCTCATTTTAATCGACAGCTCCTGGTGATAAATAAATAAATATAAAACCTCCACTAAATAAATAAACCTGGTCTAGAGTGTGGGGTGTAGACTACTGTACAGGTTTTTTATTTATTTATCTCCGACAGAATCTAGTCTGACAAATACAAAGTATCAGCCACCAACACATCATATATAGCCTATTTATAATTTTTATTACTAATATAGAAGGCTGGAAGCAGCTGATAGAGGACAAGAAAACTTCCTGCAAAGATAAGTGTAGGCTTTGTGGTAGGCTAAATCTCATTCAAATTAAAAATATGACTGGAGAAAAATTATTTCTAGCTGCTATTTTTTGATAGTTAATGTCTGGGTTTTTGTTGTTGTTGTTTTTTCATTATTTGAGAGAAAGGGTGCGCGCTCCCGACACAGGGGGAACAGATTCTCACGGGGGAACAGAAATTCGCACAGCACCTGCGTTCTTTTGTTGCAAATAATGTTGTGGATCAAGGTATTTGTAAAATAATAATAATAATCTGTGCAGCAGTATTTATTTTGCACTGGGTCATCTGTTTGACAGATCAACAAAGTGATAGAACAGTAATGTTTCTCAAGTATGTTTTTTTGTAAGGTGATTAAAAATGTGTTGTTGTTTTTTAGCTCCATATGAGGCGTTCCACATCCAGGGAATCTGAGCCGTGCAGCAGTCCCAAACACTCGAGACCACCTTCAGGATGCTCCACCCGCAGGATGGTCCACCTGCCATCCACAAACAAACACCAAGGTCTCAGCTGCACCCAACATTGTCGTGGATGGAGGTCTCAAGAGATGACGCAGCTCTGGCCGAGACTGCATCATCTTCCGCTGAATTTGAAATACATGTCACACATTTGGCACTTCGCATCTGGTTCTGTGAACTTCTTTTAGAATAGGATACCCTTTATGTAAATAACTATGTGCTTGTGTTAAATTATTATTTGTTTTCTTCTAACCCTGTGTGGACTGGGCACCTGGGTGGTCTGTAACACAGGTGTACACACCCACCTGTTCACATCTGGCCATAACCTATGTCAGAAAGGGATTTTTTTATAAGTCATAAATTCAAGTACAGGAAACTTTTAAATTTTAACGTTTAAAAATTTATGCTTCCTATAACTTTTTTAATAATGTACAATTTGGATTACTCTAATTGATTATTGCACTTTGTTTCTTTTGTTTTACAATATTTAATATTTGCACACCTGAAACAATTATAATTTATATTAAATTTAAACATTACTTTGTAAAAATTGCTGATGTAAACATGTTTATTAAATGTTTGTTTAAATTATGCATGCATCTGAGAGAAATGCAATTTCAATCCTGTGTATGTTCTGTACATATTGCAGTTTGGACAATAAAGTTGACTTTTAAATTTGACTTTGATGTATGACTTGGAAATGTATTTATCAATACAGAGGTCTGTAAAGAAAGAAATTGATTACAAAAACTAGTTGTTTATGATTCATTTTATTAACAGTAAGTTAATTCAAAACAACAAAAGTTTCTGTGTCGTGTCACACGGGAGACCACCTCCAGCTCGTCTGTATGGATGCAGTGGACAGAAGAGAAAGCAGTCCCAACCACCTTCAAGATGCTGCACCTGCCAGCCACAAACAAACACCAGGGTCTCAGCTGTACCAACATTTGCGTGGCTGCTGCATGGGTGCTTGAGTCATCACAGTTCTCTGAAAAAAACATTTGAAAGGATACAGTATTGTTAAATTCATTGCAATTTGTTTGGTTTGCATTGAAAAAATATAATTTCTCATAAATCTTACCAGCTGTGCTCAGTTTTGATTAGCTGACACATAGCTTAAACATATACTGTATAACAAATATATCATACAAGCTTATAGAATGTTTCTAAACACGGATCTTTGGAAAACAAATAAAATATTTTACCACTGTTTAGTGCTCATTTATAGTCAATTCAAAAAACAACGTGTGTTCAGTTCTAGGTTGCATATTAAAATTAAGCCAAAACGTCAAAAAAACGAGGGTAGATGAAATCAATATTTTAAAATAAAATATATTATGAAACGTTACTTTTGTAATGTGCTAAGTAATAAGATGTGGTGAATTAAAGTCACTGCAGCTGGACTACAACATTGTGATCCAAACAAAGACAAAAACACAGCCGTACACCGCATGCCATGCAGCTAAACACAGGTTTTTCATGTGTTCAGAAGCATACGCTTAAGCTGTGTGTGATTAAATACACGCAACAACATTTTAGAACTGTTATTTTAGTACAAGTTTAGGCATTTACTTACTGAAGACGCGACTATCCGCCATTTTGAAATCTAAACTTGGGGAGGGGTGAGAGTTCACCACTAGAGGGGGCGTGAACACAGGACAACCCACAACCTCCTCCCCTGCTTGACTCTCTACACGCCCATTTTGAGAGAAATTTTGAAAATGGCCTGGGGGAGGAGTTACCGTCTCAACCTGGGTTCAGTCTCACTTTAAAGGGACGGTCTACCTAAATTCAGGGAGTTGGATTGTGGAATGTTCTGGAGAGTGATGTTAAAAATGCAAAATCAATTCATTCATTCATTCATTCAACCTTTATTTATACAGGCTAGCCTCGTTGAGTCACGGGGACTCATTTACAAGAGGGACCTGTCTCACTCACACCAAACAACCATCCACTCTCACACTCACACCTAGGGTCAATTTAGAGTCACCAATCAGCCTAACAAGCATGTTTTTTGGTCTGTGGGAGGAAACCGGAGTACCCGGAGGAAACCCACGCATGCACGGGGAGAACATGCAAACTCCACCCAGAAAGGCCCCGGACCGGGATTTGAACCGGCAACCTTCTCGCTGAGAGGCAGCAGCTCTACCAGTTGTGCCACCGTGCTGCCCAATGTATACATTTAAGAAAAAGGTCAAAAAGGACTTGCTCAAAAACTATATATGATGTAGCTTAGTGTGTTTGTGTATTACAGTTAGAAAAATTAAGTAGAGTTATTCATTTTGTGATGTAGTTTGAAGGTTATCATTGGTTGAACAAACTGTGAAATAAATAAGGGGCAGATATAATAAGATTTCATCTTCTTTCTGCTCCTTTCATTTTATCCTACTTGTATTCTTGTATCTGATGAAACTGTTTTGTATTGTTCTTTTAAAATGAATGAATAAACATCAAATCAAATCAAATCAACGGCCCAGTCAGAGTCCAGAACCTGAACCTGAAACCTTCAGAGAGCTGAGCAGAAACCTCAAAGAACTGAAGCAACAATGGAAAGAAGAGTGGGTCAGAACTCCTCCAGAACCAGGAGAGAGACTGATGAAGTCCTGCAGAGAACCACAGAGGATTCTGCTGCTGAGGTTCTGTTGGGTCAGAGGCACAAGCTGAGGTTAAATTTTAATGATTTTAGAACTTGTTAAAGATCATCCATCCAGCCATCCAGCTAACTGTCTATTCATCCATCCATTCAGCTAAAAGTCTATTCATCCTTGTATCTGATGAAACTGTTTTGTATTGTTCTTTTAAAATGAATGAATGAACATCAAATCAAATCAAAAATAAGTCTGTATCTCTGTGTTTATCATTGTCCTGGCATTGTCTCCTGTTGCCTCTGTCTCCTGAGTTCCTTGTGATTCCCTGAGTATGTAAGTTTGCTGCCCTGTCTATTTTATGTTCTTAATTTCTGTGGCCGTCGCGGACGCCATTTTGAAGAGTCCTAATGGTGAACTACTTTTTTTAAATCCAGCAGATTTGACCATTTCGTGAAACTCTCAAGCTCAGAAAAACTTGTGCTATAACGTCAGCTATGAAATATATTTTTTCTCAGCAAAGAAATAATTGTTTTACCGTGTTTTGTTGTAAAATCCTGGCTTCTTTGGCCGTCGCGGACGCCATTTTGAAGAGTGCTAATGTGGCGAAATTCTATTTTTAAATCCAGACGCGTCGCGTAGGCCCTGAGAAACATCCATAAGTTCACCCTCCATGTTAAAAAGTCTTCGTCTGACTCTTCGAAAACAAGCAATAAGGCTCCAGAGTAACACACTGGCTGCTAACTGCTATAGAGAGAGCACACACCAAGAGACTGAGGGGGACGCTTTTTTGTGACGGACCACATCCGGCGCTGCTCGTAAATACGTTATTTCGTTTTTACTGATAGATAATTAGTTATTAGCGGTACTGCATTTTAAATAAAAATAGCACAAATCCGCTTATGAATTATAAAACTTAGTCAATCCGCTGTAAAGCTAACAGATTATTTAGCTACGCTATAAGCGGATTAGCGCAATAGCGCTACCTAGCGGTCGGAGGCCCACCACTGGTTTTAAGAAACGTTTAGGTAATGGTAGCCTGGTTAAAACCAGACCCTTGTCCTTCACTTCGCTTCGGACTAGGGTCTGGACTTTCTCCATTGACAAACGATTCTTGCTGGAGGCGTGGCCTCTGCTGATGGCTGCTCCCCCGTGGTCTGCTGAACTTGACTTCAGCTCCGCCTCCTGCTGAATTTTCTCTCGCTGCAGTTGCATATTCTGTGTTTATATGTTAATAAAACGTCCTAATAAAATAAAATAAAACCATGGATCGCTGGTCCAACACACCAGAAGACCAGGAAATCTGATGGGACTCGGGCAGCAACTTAAAACCCGAGTTTAATTCTCTCGTGACAACCTCAGTCATTTCCTTGTTCATTTCACTCAGCGGAGGGAGAGGAGGAGAAGGAGGAGGGAGCGATTACTTGACTTTTGGGGGGAAAAAAACTAAAGAAAACTCCAGATAAGGGATTAAGAAGGGGAAATTAATACATTTATGTCACATATAAAACAGTCCTGCATCGCTTTGAATGAGAACATGCGAATGCTCGTTGGCTGCGCGCTCCCCCGTGGTCTGCTGAACTTGACTTCAGCTCCGCCTCCTGCTGAATTTTCTTTTGCTGCCTTTGAATATTCTGTGTTTATATGTTAATAAAACGTCCTAATAAAATAAAACCATGGAGCGCTGGTCCAACCCACCAGAAGACCAGAAAATCTGATGGGACTCGGGCAGCAACTTAAAACCCGAGTTTAATTCTCTCGTGACAACCTGAGGCATTTCCTTGTTCATTTCACTCAGCGGAGGGAGAGGAGGAGAAGGAGGAGGGAGCGATTACTTGACTTTTGGGGAAAAAAAACAAAAGAAAACTCCAGATAAGGGATTAAGAAGGGGAAATTTATAGATTTGTGTCACATATAAAACAGTCCTGCATCGCTTTGTATCGCTTTGAATGAGAACATGCGAATGCTCGCTGGCTGCGCTGGGACAGGTGGGGGCGTGGGTTAGGGGCCAAAAACTCCGCCCCTTCTGTTCTCAAAGTCAAAGTCAACTTTATTGTCAGAACTGCAATATGTACAGGACTGAAATTGCGTTTCTCTCAGTCCCTCGGTGCAACAGTAACCACTTAAACATTGAAACACTGAAACGTATAATAATAGTAAAACTGTAACACTGTCCTGAGTTTTTGCATAGTGGTATAAGAGTATAAGAGTATGAAAATTTACACCAACTCTAAAACTAAAACACTAAACATTTAATGAACATAATACTGTCCTGAGTTTTTGCATACTAGTATAAAAAAGTATAAAAAGTATAACTATAAAATAAACTAAAGGTTCTAGCATTGACATTTGCAAAGTGGCAAAGCAGCATATGAGCTAATGTATATGCATGAGGCAGTAGTTGATGTTGTTATAGAGGCAAAAGTGGCATATGCAGTAAGGCATATTGTCTGATTGGTCCGGTCAAAAATCTACCAGAGAAATCGTTGTCTATGGGAGAAATCCCAGACTGTGCAATTAAGGGAAATGAGAATTGAGCGGAGCTGTGCAGGAAGGCGAGGGCCAGGCTAAGGTAATGGTAACATAATTCTTAATAGCAATGGGGACATGTAACTACTGTATATTTTTAAACAATAATACCAAATAATCTGGGGTGTATTTCACATATTATTGGTAGACAAACTGTGTTTCAATTTTCTTACACAAATTTATTCACAAGTCATGCATACATTTTTCATAAATTTATCATCTCTCCATCTTATCCTGATACATGCTCAATAATCCAGGTAGAAAAATCTAAAAAAGTTAAGTCTGGTCTTATGGACATCCATTCATTTATGTCCTCTTACAATGCTGTTATTGCTAGTATCACTCAGCCTCAATTGACTCCTTTCGATGCAGAGGAGCAGCAGCTCTACTCCAAGCTCCCTACAGATAACAGAGCTCCACATCCTATATCTCGAAATCTGAGCCTGGCCACCCTACAAGAGAAGCTCATTTTGGCCATTTTTATTTCATCCTTTCAGTCGTGATCCAAACCTCATGACCATAGGTGATGGTTGGAATGTAAAAAGATCAGTAAATGGAGAGCTTTGCCTTTCAACTCAACTTATTCTTTATCATGACTGACCAAAGCAAAATCCTCATTATTGAAGATGAGGCCCTGATCCATTGACCCATCTCTTGCTCCACCATCATTTGCAAAGGATTAAGAGGAGGTCAATATTAATACTGACCTCTTTACCTTAATTAATTTACTTATTCAGATTGAATAGTAATTTCACGGATTCTTTTCTTTTTCAGTTTACCCAATATTTCTGTGATCTTTATGATGGATAAATAAAACAGAAGCCATAGAGTGACAATGGACACGTTAACTTAGCTTGATATGTCAAAGAGACACTATCATTTATTTAAAATGAATCAACTAAATTAACACCATTACACTTGATTGACTTGATTTCACTCTCTTTCAATTTAACACGTCAGCACATTTAAATTGTAACAACAGACTTCAATACTGGATGTTAAACATATTTAGTCTGAGGGCTCTTTAACTTAAAAAATAGTTTCCAGCTTAGAAATGGAGATAAGGAAAGATTTAAGAGGAATTGGGAGGTTAAGAGAGGAAGTTTATCTTGCATTTATGAAACCAGATGACACTCTTCCATACGCGTCCAGCTAAGATATCATCACACCTCCAGTAAGCAAACAGCTGCTCCTTTACCTTAAGACGTCCGCCTTGGTTCTGGTAAAGAGCTGTGATCAGCCTTGGACTGACGAGTCGTCGGTCCCGCAAGTCCAAGCTGGACTCCACACGTGTTTACCTTGTCGGTGTCGGTGATACTTGCTTTCGTCGGCAGAAGCCGTGGCAGTCGTGGTTTTTTGGCTCAAGATAAACTTATTCCAGGAAGGAATAACAAAGTTTTGAGCTTACGCTCGTTCGAAGTGGATTCATAACAGCATGTTATCAATCCTTAGCTGAATGACTGTCCTTGGCGGGTGACAGGCATTCATTCAGCTCTTTGGGACGTCTTCATGTCTTGAAGTTCCCAGCAAACTCATCCGTTCCAGCAACAGCTTAGAACTTAAGGAAGGATCCGAGATGAGAGAAACTTGTCTCTTTTTCATTGGTCCACTTGTTATCACTATTCAAGGTGAAATTCAGCGCAGAGAAGGAAATTGTTTAGGAAAAGTATCTGAGTGAGAGACTTTCAGACGCTAGATGAGAGTTTTAGCTGAAACTCGACAAAAACAATTTCTGTATAAGTCAGTTTGACATTTTAGCTGAACTTTGCCACCTTTTCATTTGCAGAAATGACACAATGATGTTTCACATTTAAAGAATAACAGCATATAACATATATCATGAAAATGACAAAAGTTATTCTTTTGATTACATTAGAATAAAATCAAAGATAGAAATAGTCTCTTTTGGTGACTACAGGTAGTCCCCGACTTACGAGCGAGATCCGTTACAACGAGTTGCTCGTAACACGGAAATCTCGTAATTCGGAACGACCGCCACGTGTCTCGTAAGTCCGGAATTTCGCTCGTAAATTGGAACGGTTTTGCTAGCGCGACTACAAACACTCGTTTTTCATCGAAAAACTGCTTACGAGTGCATAAAAATGATCGGAAACGTGTGTCCACATGTTTAGCTAACGAACTGTGGTGAAAAAACACAGAAAAACTCTGTATTTTTTGCGTTTTTTCAAAAAATTTGCCAGCTCGTAAGTCCGGAACCTCGTAGGTCAGAGCGCTCGTAAGTCGGGGACTACCTGTATGTTCTTCAGATTACAACTAATGGAATAATTTGTGGTAAATGTCTTGCTTTACTGAGAGATCAGTAAAGGTCATCTCTGGAACAGTTCAAAAATACACAGGTGTATCAAAGTGGACACGGTCATGCCCACTACATCTCCCCCCTTTTGGAAGTCATCGCCAGTCCTTGGGGATGAGGTCCAACACGAAAGGAAACCTTGAACTGTCTCTGATCTTGAAGTAATCCAGCAAGTGGAAAAGAAAAATCAAAAATTATAATCCCATAAAGTTTTTGGAAATTCCATACTGTTCGTAGGTAATCCCATTGCGAAAAGCTTTTAATCCCTTGGAAAACTGAGTCTGTTAACTCTTGGAAAACAAAGTCTGTGATCCCTTGGAAAACAAAGTCTTATAATCCACAGCGGTAATTCCACAGCAGTAATTCCACAACGATTAGTTTTGTTGATTGATCAGCAACAATTGTTTTCATAATCAGCATGTAGAGGGGATCCCTCGATTGACGCAGAGGAGGCGACCCTTGGATGAAGGTTGAAGACCAAGCGTTGGAGCTGCAGGTCCCCACATCGAAGGTTGTTGGCTGGTTGGTTTCCAGTCAGTGCCACTCTGGTTCTATGTGTCATGCAATTATGTGGTTTTTTAGGTGGGCTTATGATTGGGATTTTACATTAGGCCCTACCTATATGCACCTGGTATGTAAGCTATCATGGTTTAGATCAGCTACAATTACCAATTAAGGGGTGGATCAATTCTGTAAAATTAGATATAGGGATTTGTACCTATAAAATTTTGGAGGGCTTCTGTAACGAAGGCCTCTAATTCCAAACTATTCCTCCATTCATTACTTAGTTTAGGTTAAACTAAAATAGAAAAATGAAATATAGTTTGATCTAAATGTCTGTTGTCTTTTAGACGAACGACGTAGGATTTGGTATTCCTAATAAATTTTGAAGTCTATGGCGAGACTCATCAAAATGAATAGACAATCTAGAATAGAAACGATCGAATCGGTTCAATTTAGAAATTGTGAGGTCAATGTAGTTTATGGTACCTTGAGTAGCTTTAAACTACATTGACTCTTCGACGATTGAGATTTAACAAAACGAACTGCATGTTGGCATAGTTAAATCCATATCATTCATTAACCAATGTTAATACAAAACCTTTTTGGCTGGGAGTGTTCAGAACCAAACAATATCTCAACTAATGACAACAGTAATGACTAAACAACAAGGAAACAACGTTTCACTGCTTCGACACACTCTTGTCGTCAGATTCCAAAGTGCAACACACAAGAAAAACAGGTCTCAACTTTATGACCGAGGTCAAATTAAATCTCGTGGATTTAAACGGTTGTTAAGGTTAGTTTTTTGTTGTGGGTTTTAGGCTTAGCGTTTCTAAGTTCAAATTGGACAATGCGACTTATAGGGTGGAAAATATGGTAGTTTAAACCTGATTAGTTTATTTACTAACTTGTGTTTGTACGACCTTATTATCCCATGAAGTCGGTGTGTTTGTGAGATCTTTGTCTTTTGTGGAGTCATTGAACGCCTTGTAAGGTTTGATCTGATTTCGATGTACCCATTTAGCAATTGGCTCTTTGCGGCCTTTGCTGATTTTGATTTCGTAGACGACTGAGGACACTTTGTCTGTTATCAGATGAGGTCCAGTCCACCTGGGCATTAGTTTGCGGGCGAGAGTTCCGGTCTCGGACCCTCCTTTCCCGGTTGCTGGGGCGAACGTATAGTACCAGACTCTGTCTCCCACTTGGAGTTCATTGTGAGAGGCCTTCTGGTCATAGTACGCCTTACGTCCTTCAGCGGATTTTTCCAGGTTTTTCTGGGCGAAAGCAAAAGTGTTTCTGAGGTGTACATTCAAATCTTTCATGTATTGTTGTGTAGTGTAGGCTGTCGCCATGGCGGCGTCGCCTGGTTGGTACAACAGGTGTAGAGGGAGAGTCATTTGTCGACCGGTCATCATCTCGAAGGGAGAGATGCCAGTTGATGTGTGTGGAGTGGCTCTTATGGCCATGAGGACCAGAGGGAGTTTCACGTCCCAGTCCTTGTGGTTTGCAGCCACGTATTTCTTCAAAATACTCACCACAGTTCTGTTTGCTCTCTCAACTTGGCCTGAAGCCTGTGGGTGGTAGCCGACATGAAAGTTAGCCTTGACGCCTAGCGTCTTCCACAGTTCTTTCATCACTTCACCTGTGAAGTGTGTACCTTGGTCTGAGTTCACCCGAAGGGGAAGTCCAAACCTTGAAAATATATGATTCATTAACAACATAGCAGTGGTTTGTGCTGTGTCGTTGGGAGCTGGTAGGCATTCTACCCATTTGGTAAATGCACAGGTTACCGTGAGAAAATATTTATTTCCTCTAGAGCTCTTAGTGAGTGGTCCAACCCAGTCGATCTGGAGGTCAGACCATGGGAATGCAATGCCTCTGCTTTGCAGTGGTGCTCTGTGAAGTGGTCTGGTTGGCTGAAACTGGCCACAGACCACGCACCCTTCAATGTAGTCCTTGACATCCTTTTTCATTCCAGGCCAATAGGCAATTTGTTTTAATGCCGTCAGCGTGGCTTTATCTCCTTTGTGTCCTGCGGACGGGAGATCATGGGCATGAACTAACATCACCCCCCTTTGGTCATGGGGAACCACGAACACAGGTGAGGACGTTGGTCCATGAGCAAAAGTTAGGATGCCCTTGATTAGTTTTAGCTGTTTGCGCAGCTGGTAAAGGACTTTAAGGTCTGGATCGGAATCCAGTTCGTCTTTAGACGGAGTGTTTTTGTCTGGATCAGTCAGGTACAGTATCATGGAGTTGATAGCAGGATCCGACTTTTGTAGTTGGATGATGTCTGGGTCAGTCAGTGCGGGTCGTACAGAGACTGCGTTGTCGGCAGGTCTGGCTGCGGCCTGTGCACGTGTGACTGCCATAACCCTGACTGAAGGTTGTGTTGGCAGAGTCTTGATTAACCAGGAGGGGTCGAAGGACCATAGAGGACCTTCGTCGGCTCCTTCCTTGGCTAAGGAATCTGCAATGTCATTGTAGTGCTTGTCATCGCCTGGGACTCTAGAATGCCCTGGAACTTTCTTCCAGTAGATCTGTAAGTCGTGTGATGTCACCAAGTGATCACACGCTATGAAAAGCTCTTTGTGTTTGACCACTTTCCTGTCGCTTGTTAGGAAACCATTCAGTTTCCACACAGCGAGGTGACAAGCGAAACTTAAACGAGCATAGTTAGAGTCAGTGCAGATGACTAGCGTCTTGATGGAGCGTTCTACTACCATCTGGAGAGCTATTAGGATTCCTGCAATCTCAGCGTACTGAGAAGTCTGAGAGCCTAATTTGTAGCTGAAAGTTATCTGTTCTTGGTCTTGGAGGAGAACTCCTCCAACACCTGCCCTACAGATTTTGTCGCGGAGGAATGAAGATCCATCCACGTACAATGTTGTCATATCTTTGCAGATATTGTCATCAAAGAAGTGGTGATTCGGGTCTTCAGTTACTGGGGTTTTTACCTCAACCGGCGGCTGGGTGGCTGGTACATCTTGTGTACACTTCTGGCAGATTGCCAAGTCCGTCCCCAGATGAGACTTCTTGTTTTGACCATAACGTATGTCTAGGTTAAAACTTTGAAGCGCCATGAGCCACGTTGCAACACGTGAGTTTGTCACCACACCATCTCTGATGCGTTCACTGTTAAGAAAAGTCACTGGCTGGTGTTGTGTTTCCACAATGATTTTCTGTCCACCAATGTAGCTGGAGAAATGTTTAACTGCCCACACTGTGGTCAGTAGAGCTTTCTCACAGTCTGAGAATCTCAACTCGGGGCCTGCCATCGTTTTGCTGGCGTAGGCTACTACACGTTTGTCTCTGTCGTGTATTTGGTACAGACCTGCACTTATGCAATGAGCTGAGAAGCCCACTTCCAAGTAAAACTCTTTGTTGTAGTCTGGGTAGACTAAACATGGGGCTGACTTGATCCTGTTTATAAGAGCGTCCATTGCCTGTTGCTGTTTGTCAGTCCAAACAAACGGAACGTCTTTTTTAAGGAGTTCAGTCAGTGGTTTCGCAAGGTCCGCATAGTTTTCTATGAACTGGTTCGAGTAGTTACACACACCAAGAAAACTTTGTAGTTCTTTGAGATTGGTGGGGACTTTGAGATTGTCAAGGCCTTGGGTGCGAGTCAACTGTGGTTGTACTCCGTCTGGACCTACGAGTAGGCCAACGTAGTCCACCTTGGTTCTGCACCACTGGCATTTAGACAGTGATATTTTAGCACCAGCAGTTGTCAGCTGATTCAGAACGTGGTCGATCTCAGCCAAATGTGAGTCCAGTGTTGGCTGCCTCAGAAGGACATCGTCCACGTAAATCAGTGTCCCACGCTCATGGGCGTCTGGACATGCTTTGTTCAAGAAGATGTTGAACTCCGCAGGTGAGTTAGCGTAGCCAAAGGGACACCTGGTAAAAGTGTATTGTCGGCCACCAAAGGTGAAAGCTAGTTTGTATTGGTCCTCGGCGCGCACAGGGATGGTCCAAAAACCAGAGGCGACGTCGAGGGTCGAAAAGTACTTACCATTGGTGACCTTGGGCAATTCCTGTTGGAGCTGCGTCATAGGCCATCTGGATAAGGGAACTTGTTTGTTTAGCTTTCTGTAATCAATTGTGAGTCTCCACTTTCCATTTGGTTTTAACACTGGCCACAAAGGCGCAGAGTAAGTGCTGTTACAGTATCTGATGATACCATTCTTTAGAAGGTTATCAAGGATTTCCCTGATAGGTTGATGTGCTGCCAGAGGAATCTTGTACTGTCTGACAAATGTGGGTGGAGCTTCGGGCGGGGTTGGGATGCTCACTGAGTGGAGCGTGGTCAACCCACAATCCATTGAGTCGGTTGAAAATGATTTCTCAAACTTTAAGAGAACTTGACGTAGTCTGTCCCTTTCTCCATCAGTTTTCAGGGCGTCGGCTTGGGCGACCACCTGTTCGATCTGAGAAGAAATTGAGAGCGGTTCTTGTTCTTTGGGGAGCTCCAATGAATCCCTTTCTGTGTCATTACCCTGTTTATAGGCAGGACACTATAGGTATGAGAGCTTAGCTTGATGTCTCGGTTTGGACCGACCCCATAGACTGTGTCTTGGTCGACCTCATTGACTGAGACGAGAGCTATGGCCTGTTTTGGCTTTGTGAACAAGACTTGCCCCGTGTATTCATGTGGGATCAGGTATTCTG
>JBBPBX010026140.1:0-38339 GCA_038048925.1 Garcialebias charrua
AGTCTTGACCTAATGATTGTGTGACGTGCCCCCCTTATGTGTATCATTATAAATGTCTATTACGTTTGGATCACGATACTTAGGTCCACGCCAGACTCAACGTGATTCAAGCAGGCTGACACCCCAACTGGTTGCTGGAAAGGGTGACTCTGTACAGCCGTTTCTCTTGCTCTTGTCTTGAGAGTGTGTCCATTGTTCTTCAGTGACACGCCACTTTTGTTCTGTGGGTGTCTCAGGGTGCCCCAGGCCCTGAATTTGTTTGATTTCACGTTGTGTTTGATGCCTTGGACCTCTGTTTGTCTGAGGAAGTCCATAGCGACAGTTCTTTGCTCTTTAACTGTCTTTGTTTTTGTGTCCATGAGTGAGAGATGTCACTCCCACTGACTGACAGCTGTTCCGATGCGGAGTCACAATGAACCAGAGTAATGTCTGCTTTACGCTTTAAATCGTAATCGAGTCCTACGCGCTAACCATAGTCTCGTGGTACCAAACATAAGAGGCTTCATGTATTTTGGTTACTCACGGCAAACTACATTATGTGTGTGGTACTAAAGAAATCTGCGTCTCTGTTGCTCCTTTTCCCACCAGCTTTGTGCTGTTAGGCTGTGAAAGAAAAAACAAATAAATCTGACCCATATATTGTTAAACCAAAATTCAAAAGCTATCATTTGCCATTTGTCTCCAACAAGACACATTTCGCCGGGTCTGGTCTGCACAACGGGTCTTTTCTTAACTCCACTTTAAAATCCAACACAAAATATTTTCCCAAACAAAAATTAATGCCAAATATACAATTCGCTTAACCTCCATCAAAGATTGTCTCACATCTCTCTAGAACTCTTGTGTGTCTAATTGATGAATTGTTGACCCCTTATAGTTTCCAAATAAGCTTCTTGCTTTGTGGCTGATTTCTAAATAAAACCTCTTAAAATATCCAAATAAGCTTTTGCTCTGTGGTTGATTGATATATACTGCTTTCTCTCACTCCACCTTCCTCCTCCTCAGTCTTGGGTTTCTGCACCTTGTTTCAACCTCCTGTAGGTGGCGACGTTTGACTGCTCTTCATCCTGCCTCCTGCTGCTCTGACTTCTCTTTTGAATTAAGCTGTTTTCTGTGTCCTCCTGCACACTTTCAGTCTTTAAAAATAACTCTTCAAGAAGGTCAATCTGTTCATATTTTCAATTAGCTGTTGATAATCTGCACCTGTGTCACCATGAGCTCGTTCTGTTCCAAATAACTTTAGTTGAGGTGTTCCCATGCGCTAGGCCTCTCTTGAAGAAAATAAAATTTATGTGAAAAAAAAACACAGGTAAAACAGGTTGACAAAGTAAATGGGTTCCTATACCTCCGGACCGGAGATTCAGAGAGCAGCTCCTGCTCTCAGGACATCCGACCCGGGCAGCTGGTATGTGTTATCATAAAATGTTCTGGGCTTCTGATAAGGCTGGTTTCCTGGGCCACTAAGATTTATAGCCGCCCTCAAGGTCTCTTTGCTGACCTGACCTGCTTAGATTAAATGTGTCTCTTGTCTTTGTTTAAGGGGAGTTTAAAAGTTTAAGAAGAGTTTAGATTAAAACAAGTCTGAGTTGCTCCGTGTACATTTATGTCTAATTTATGTGTCCTGTACAAAGTGTACTTGTTGTGTGTGAAATGTACCTGCTCTTCAGTGTTGCTACTCTCATGTTTGTAGCTCACCCCCCTGGAATGTGAGTGTATCCCACCAGCTGCGTGTGGGCCTGCCTTATTTCCCTTTTTTTTTTTTTTTTTCTACACCCTCAATTCTTTTTGATACGTTTCCCCTCAACTTGTTACATCTCCCTGTGTCTGCAGAAATAGTTCAAAAAGATCTCCTCATTCCTGCATTTTGTATGTGTGCCATAACCGCCTTCCGCCATCTCATTCACCCAAATTGTTTATTTCACAAGCACCCACAGATGAGCTGAGCCATTCAAACTTAGTGCCAAGTCTGTGGAAAATCAGACTTGCCCTCCTGTTAGACAACAGCGCCACCTGCCATTCATGCAAAGTATGGCACACCATTCACCACTGCAAAAAAGAAAACTTCACTTCACACTCTCTGAGTCGACACAATTGACAAAACACAAACATTAAACAAACCACAAACGTTTAACGAACACTTACAACATCTAATTGAGATCTCTTGGCCCAAAACGACGATTCACACAAAATCTGAAAGAAATGCGACGCAAAATATTTTAAAAACCTTAAACACGTGTGGCATCAATATGCTTCCGTACACAACCTCTTCTTTTTTTTTTTTTTAGACGTCTTCGATCCTCGGTCCCAGGGCGATTCCACTACGCTATACCCCGCAAGCTTAGCGTAAGGCCCACTGGGATTGTTCACCTCAGCGTGAACTTCTGACGACCCCCCCACGCCGTCAGACCACGGTTTTACGTAAGATCTTTCGAAACAAGCGGCCAGTCGTTCTTCTACTCATGAGCGGACATGAAACAAGTTAAACGACCTCTTTCCAGCTACTCAAAGGATCGAACGCACCGTAAGCGCTTTTCCAAACAGGGCCGTGAAACAAGACACCGGGACCTAACTACTCACGCCGGGCACGGGTTCCCGTGTGAAACAAGCCCAGTCGGCGGCGGCTACTCACGGCCTGAATGGAAACGCTCATCCTCAAACAGTAAGTAATAAAAACTTCGACGTTCGCTTGACCCGTGATTTATTTAAACGAACGTGTGCTCCTCGGCCGCACCAGGCGGGGAGCGGCCTTCGCCCCCCCCCCTGATCCCGAACCGAGCCTGCGCGCTTCTGTTTAAGCTGAAACCTGTGTCTGAGGAAATCCTCTCATAAACCAGATTAATTTTTTATTAAGTTTACCAAGATCCCTTATCACGAGAGATTCTGTGGTACCTAAAGTGCAGTAAATTTGGATTCTGGCCAAATTGTTGTTCTGTATGAAACACGGTGCCAACTCACCTTCTGTTGTTTTTGGGCCCCTGCACTGTCGGTCCACGAGCTCCTCGTCTGTTTCAGAGGTTCACCTGGGTCATCACGTCGGTCGTCACCAAAACTGAAGGGATTTCAGTTCGAGCGTGTTCGGAAATGACCAGGCGTCTCTTAAAAAAATAGGATTTATTGATTAAGACACAGGTTTAAAACAGGTTAAACAGAATTTGAGCATTCATAAACAATTTCTTGTGCACAAGGAAATGTGAGCATTTTTACCCTGACCTGTTGCGCCGAGGTGGTCAAAAGAATGCTGACGATGTCTTGCTCCAGTGGGAGTATATCATGCAGGCTTTTGCTTTTTCTGGTCTCTCATTGGCTTATGGCCTGATAGCGAGTCTTTGCAGCTCCCCGTTTATGACCTTGGAGATTTATGTCAGAAGTCTCCTCAGCCAGCTCTTTTGTTCTGCATGTCTGAGAGGTTTTTAAAGTATCAGACTCATGTGTTAGTGTATTATACTCATGTGTTTAGTGTCTCTAATGTGAATTAATGCCAGTTCCCAAGTGTGTGTGTGTTTGTTTTATAAGTGACTGTCGTCAAGTATATGTTCTGAAGTTCTGTGAGTCCCAGAGCAAAGCAAACGTGCATGTCTCCCGAGCATGTTAACCCTTTATTTGCTGGATCCCAACGTGTGCGTTCTAATGTTGTTTAATTGCATAAACATTTGTGAAACACGTAATGGCATAAACATTTGTATAACAGCTGGACATACTTTGATTATAGAACACCTATTTATTGATTATATAACAGGTGTGTTCCCTGTTTAGAATGAGATTACCATATAGACCATCTAAGCGTGTGTATTTTCCTTCATGAAGTTACTGATTAGTCCTTGGGAAAAGTAACTTAGTTAAGTTACTGATTACTTGATTTGGAAAGTAACTAATTTAGATTACTAAGTTACTTTATTAGTTACTTTCAGCAGCTGCTAACAAGAACCCTCTGTCACAATACATAAAAAATTTAAATGTTTTAATAAAATAATTACCAATTAAAAATATTCAAAAAACATAATGGTCTTTCTTGACTTTATTAAACATAAATACTTTTGATAAAAAATAAGGTATTTCTTGATTTCAATATCATAAATGAAGGTTGAATGAATAAAGAAATACTTGCTTTATATAAAAAATAGTGTCTTTACTTCACTAAACAAATAATATGTTTACAAAAAAGACTTATAAAATGATTATTTTGAAAATGTTTCAAGTGAACAATACGTTTGTATAGGCCAACTCTTTCAGGGATGAAGATGTTCACATCCTTGATAGAGAGGAACGATGGTTTGAGAGAGGAGTAAAGGAGGTCATCTTTGTGAAAAGAAACCGTCCATCATTAAACAGAGGTGGAGGCCTCCGGGTTCAACTGTCCCCCTCTTACAATGCTGTTGTTGCTAGTATCACTCAGCCCTCTGTGAATAGCAAACAACCATCAGGGTGCTAATGATCCATTGTTAGGCTGATGGTCCTCCTTGCTCATGTGAGCAGCTGGTTTCAGCTGTCATCAACAAACTGGTTGATCCACTGTGAGTCAAGTCAAGTCTATTTTATTTATATAGCACAGTTAAAACAGATAAACTGTTATCAAGGTGCTTCACACACACAACACAAAAGAGGTTTAAAAATGTACAGAACAGTATCACACACCAATGGTAAAAATTATGATATTAACAGCGGTAAAAGTATAATAAAAATGTATAAGAACAATATTAAAATGAAAACACAGTAAAAAAAAATATATACACTACGTCAGCTCACACAGTTTGAAATAATAGAGAAAAGATGATTTTTTTAGCAGGGATTTGAACATGTGAAGGGAGGAGGCCTGTCTAATGTTGGGGGGCAGGTTGTTCCACAGTTTCCACAGTGAGAGGGTGATATTTACAAGACTGAGCTGAATACAGCACCTCAGACTGAGGAAGTCTTTCTGATGAAAGATGAAACGTTTCTACAATTGTTTTGTTTTGTTTTTTGAATGTCCAGAGGCCCAGACATAGTTTTTTTTTTAGATTTTTACCTGGATTATTGAGCATGCATCAGGGTCATCAGCACAGACTCCTTAGCTCCTTAGCTGCATGTGGATTTCCTTGAAGAGGAAGAACAGCTGCTAACTTCTGGAAATAACACACAAAGAGGTAAAAAAAAGTTAATAAGATTATAATTTTAAATTAAAAAGGTAATAGTACAGTAATAGTAAAAGAACAATACCTCTTTTTGAGCAGTTGAGGTGGTTGAATCTCTCATCATCTCTCATCATCAGGGCTCCAGGACATGCTGACACTATCAGTCTGAGTTTTTTCATAAAGTGCTGAAGTGTTGACGTGATGGAAGACGTCTTAGCAGCGTTCAGTAAAGCCTGCACATCAACAACATTTCAGACATGATTCAGAGATCATTAAAAACTCCTACAATTTGTGTTATTGATCTGGAATGATTTGAATTACCTGATAAAAGTTGCAGCTGCTGATCGGTGTTTACAAGCTGTTTTCTTCGTTCACGTTCGGATGATGTGGTTAGTCCGTTCAAGTGACGTGTGTTGCTGCTGCAGGTCTTGTGAAACAGCGTGCACAGCTTTTGAATTTGCGCTGGTCTTTTAACAACAAAACAGGAGACCGCAACAACATGCTAATAATGCTAAGTGCTAACGCGTGCTGCAACTTCATGCCGTGCTGAAACTAGGTCGCATAGAGCAGACGTCACGTCACTCCTTGATGAGTCCTGTCTCACTCGTCCTCCTCTCAGGCTGCAGGTAGGAGGAACTTTCAGCTCCGTGTGAGCACCTCACAGTCCAGTTTCTGTCAGGCACGCTGGTGTCAGGTTTCACAACCGCAATAGCTTGATGCGAGTAAAGGGAAGGGGCTGGTCGGAAGAGTGCTGAGAGATTTCATTGGATTAGCTCGATGTCGTTCAAGAAAATCAACCAATCGGCCGTCGCGATTGACAAAAAAATAGCTATAATTTATTTTTTTGGTTCATGAGTGACAGGACCGCCCGGGCGGCCCATAAATCGCATAAATCACCGACGGCCCACCGGGAATTTGCCCGGTATGCCCGATGGCCAGTCCAGCCCTGCCTTGAATGCACCGCGAAAGTGCGTGATGCAAACGTGCGCGTTGCGGGACAGGGAAAATTGCAGAGAACGGAGAGTAGTCAAGGAGGTTATGCTGTATGAAAAGTGTCTCGTATGATTTGAATAATAAAGCGACGTCAACTCCCAACCAGTATGTTTCTTAAGCGTGCAGAGAAACATCACAGCGTCACTCACCCGGAACGATGCTTCGGTGGCGAGGTTTCGCTTTTGAAGTTGCTACTGGGATTTTAGTTCCTCCACCTTTCTCTTTCTCAGCTGGCTTTTCGGTGGGAAGTCGATGTCATATTTTCCATGAATAGTCCGAAATATGATTGTTTTCGCTTGTATGTTTTGCTGCGTTTTGCCTTCGCGCCTTTGTTTTTAAGCATTAACGGTGACCTAAAGCCCGTCATCTGATTGGTTGCCCTGTATGTCAATCAAGTGACGGGATGTTTGATTGGCTGACAATTTTTAATGTCACGCTGTGGGGAAAAAAAGTATATATATTGTCACACTGCGATCGACCAGTAATGCCTCCCCAATCGACCAGTAGATCGCGATAGATGTTATGAGCACCTCTGATGTAGAACCTTTGGAAGAGGCTGATTTTTTTTTATTTAAAGTTAGCTTTGTTTTAACAAATCACTTTATTTGTATTTAATAAATCATTACACCAGCACGCGCGCATGCACGCACACAAACAATTTAGTCGTTTTTTTTTTTTTACAGTTTTTCTTCTACACCGTAAAACCTGACAAGTTAGTTGAACTCAAATGATTTGAGGAAACCGATTGCCTTAAATGGTTTAAGTTTATTAACATAAACAATTAAGTGTAAAAAAAAAATCTATTTAAGTACATGTAACTCAAATGTTTTCATTACCATAACACAGATAAATAAATTTAAAAAGACCGTTTCATTCAGTAAACTGGACTTAAATATATTAAGTATTCAACACTCAAATGTATTTTTACTTTTAACCTATTTAAAATGTGTTGGTTGTACTCATCTGCATTGAGTCAGACCAACTTAGATGGTAAAATTTATTTTAAGATGATCCAATTTAGCTTATGTTACTAAGTTTTATTCTTATAATGGAATTATAACATTCTAGTTGTCACAACTTCTAGCTACTCAATTCATTTGAGGAAACCGATTGCCTTAAACCATTTAAGTTACCTCAACACAACAGAAACAGACATAATATACCAGTTTAAAACTTTTATTTAACACTCATTTAAAACATAACATCACTGTTAAACATTTCAAAATTTGTGTATACATATGCTCCTATACATACTATATATGTATGTACAGTACTATATAGTACTGTATTACTATTCTCTGCAATAAATGGTGAACAGTCAATACATTAAATTACATTTACAAAATAAAAAGTAAACAAATAAAAGAAAATCCTTTACTGTCACTTTACCCTCAACATCAAGTGTCATAAACTAACAGTGTTTATTCAACAGACACTAAAATGAATGTTGTTCTGACATTTTATTCACCAACTTTACTGTACACTGATGACTGAGAAGAGGTTCTATTCCATCAACAACCTCATGCTTTATCATTTAATTGCCCTATTTACTTTTCAGCTTAGTTCCAACAAATTATAGATTTTAGCACATAATTTACATTTACTGGTTTTATAAATATTTTTCGTTTTTGCTCTACTTGTGCATGAAGTTGTGTCTTAAATGTTTATTTTTAAATTATTATTTTGCCCCCATGTGTTGCTTTTACATTTTTCTGTCTCCTTGTTTTACTTTCTCACACACTCCCTCTCACTCACAGTTTTTTTCCTTAATTTTTAAACTGAGGAAGCCCCTCCCACTTTATTATAGGCAAAAATGCATAATTCAAAGTAAAAACAGGAGACAGAGAAGTGTAAAAGCAACACATGGAAATAAAAAGACGAGGGAGAAAATAAAAATAATTTAAGTATAATAATCATTTAAAAGACACAAATGCATATACAAATAAAAGAAAAACCAAATAAATATATAAAAAAGGTAACATGTAAATTATGTGCTAAAATGTATAATTTATTGGACCCAACATGAAAAAAAAATATTTGAAGGTCAATAAAAGTATTAAACATGAAGGTAAAGTTCTATTTTTTAAATGAATGGTTGCATTTTAAGTGTATTTTTTTATAGTCATTTATATATTTCTGCTTTTATTTCTAATTCTGACAGTTTCAGTCTTCTATACATATTAAAGTTGTTGAATAAAATGTCATGTTGTAGAAACTGTTACAACAACGAACAAAAACAAATCATTGCCATTTTCAAAACAATGAAAATAGCTTAAGAAAAATTACCCTAGAATTTCTGCAATTTGCATAGCATCTTCCTGTTTAGGCACAAATCAGAACTTAAACCTGTTCAGTCGGCACACAAGCCACTACTGTTCTTCAACAATAAAACCTGTCAACTACTCCAGCTCACTTCTCAAGGCTTGTAACTTGGGTTTGAGCCGCTTCCTACCATCATCAAGATCTAAGAGGACAACCTGAATGAACTCAAAAAAGCCACTTAGCTTTGCAGGGTAGCTCAAATTAAGAGCATAGATCAGTCCAAACAAAACCACCAGTGAATCAGCCCATGATCTGAGAGACATTACAACCTGATCTTCAAGGATGATCGAGACATGGTGGGTTTCAAAAGGAACTCCAGAAGGCCTCTCCTCCTCATCGACCACTGCCAGTAACGCCACCGCTCCCTCCGGCACTGCCTCCAACTCATCCTGAAAATATAATACATGATTAATTACACTCAACAAATTTTTGCCTAATGGCTAATTACGATAAGAATGGGGGGGAAGCATTATTACATCACATCTAGATTTTTGTAAATGCAAATCAAAAGAATATTAAAAATTTTCTCTGTTTATACACAATTTCTGAAAGCATGCGTCATGTTCTCAGAACTGTACACTAATTGAAAAACCACACACAGTGGGAAAACTCATCAGTTCTGCAAAATGAAACTTTACATCCAAAACAATGCTATTTCTTCTCAAAATCGTATTTGCCTTCAGATGACACGCACAAACCATCAGATGAAAAAGACATTTCAGTTGAACACTGATGAGCTCAATGTAAAACAGTGGCTTTTTCTACACTCATCATGGCTAACCTTTTTTTGTTCAGTGTTACACTTACTACAGACAGAACATGCGTGTGCTGTAAAAATATTTTAGAATATTGTTGTAGCATGAACGACCGACGATCCCTGACATGACCCTTTGACCCCACTGGTCATGTTTCACAACTAAATGAGCTTGGTTGAGGATGTACACTGTGTACATCGTTTTGTGGAAAAAAAATCTAATATATTTGTTATTGTACATTTGTGTGTAGAGTATAAAAACAATATTCTGAATTATTTTTCCAGCACACTTATGCATGAATGTCTGTAGTAAGTCTAACACTGGACAAACAATGGTTAAGTCATTATCATGAATGTAGAAGAAGTCATTGTTTTACATTTAGAACATCAGTGTTCAACTGGTTTTTAAGTCATATGTGGGTTTATGTGTGTCTTCTGAAAGTAAAATACAACTTTGACAAGAAATAACATTGTTTTAAATGTAAAGTTTAATTTTGAAGAATTGGTGTGTTTTGCCCACTGTGTGTGTGATTTTGCATTTGTGTGTAAAGTTCTGAGAACATGAAGCATATTTAGGAAAATGTGACAATTGAGAAAAATTGTTATTAAGGCATGAAAACTGCATATACAATATGCAGAAAACAAACTAAATAAATCTGAAGCAATTCTAAACCTTTTTTTATTATTTTAGATTTTTGTATTGGCTAGCCTTTTGCCTGGATAACTGCTTGGCATTTTTTCAATGAGCTTCATGAGGTAATCAACTGAAATTATTATTCAGTCTGTACTGGTGGCTTAAAAAACCTTGGTGAAGACAGATAGAATGCCATCATGTCTTGGTGTCTCTCTGCCAAAGTTTTCAACACATTTTTGTAGTTATGTGTATCACAAATTATTTTCTTGAAAACGTTGTGTTTCCCCTCGAATCTCATTGTCCAAAGATGCACCAGAGGACCAAAGCATCTTATGAGATGAGGGTAATGTTCGATGTAATGGTGCTTTGGTCGCAATCTGAAGTTGGGGAACCACTGAGACGTCGTGCTGCCAAATTTGAGCACATCAGTTAAAAAATTGCTGCAAAACGCACTCGAGTTGCCAAACATTTTCATATCTAAGGGGTGCCATTAGCAAAGTTACAAAAATCAACAGCAATATTTTAGTTTAGAGAAAACATTTTTTTCCAGTCATATTTTAACCATGTTATTAATACACGTCGTTCTAAATGAAATATTTAATTTGATAGCTAAATATTTAGTTTACAAAACTAAATACTGAACTTGCAAGTAAAATATTTACGGTAGTTCAGATGGTTAGTGGGTGGGTGAGCGTGTGTTGATACATACCTATCAAGGACTTTGTAGACAAAGTCCTTGGTGTGCTTTCCTCCAATTCTGGAAATCTGCGGAACCTGTTGGAATAAATCCATGATACAGTTCAGTGACACTTCAAAGTGTTTGGTTGTACAGTACTGCGTTATGCTCGGCTTTCCTCCAGACTTGTAAAACCTACCAGGGTAGCAAATGTTTTGGAGTCACGAGGTGCTCCTCTCTCACAAAATCCTCCATGGTCTCCATCCTCTTTGGCACAGCTGAAGAGGTGGGTGCACAGTGTAGGCGATCGCCGAGGTCAATAAAGAAGTTGAATACGCTGAAACACTGGGGGAAAAATACAACAAAAACACACATTTCTTGATTACAATGTTATCTCTCCAACAGCAAGGTGGTTGGTTGATCAATAATTAAGATGAAGCAAAAATGTGCATTAGCTGTGACATGTCCTCTAGGACCAATGCTCCACAAATTATATATACAGTATATATTTTATATATATTAAAGGTTCAGTATGTAACTTTTCTTACAACATATTTTTAACATATTTCTTCACTCTGTCACTACCTCCTGACATACTGATTTTAGACAAAGTAATCTCTGAAAAAAACTATTGTCCCCTTGCTTCTCTAAAAGCATTTCTAAAAAGCCTGTGAACCCACCGTTAACCAGACAATAAAAACAGATTTTGTAACCAGCCAATAAAAACAGAGCTTGAATTTGAATTTCAGCAGAGCTAGGGCAAGAGCAAGCTTCAGAGCCATAAATGGCTCTGAGGTAGCCTGGTTAAAACCAGACCCTTGTCCTTCACTTCGCTTCATACTAGGGTCTGGACTTTCTCCATTGAAAAACGATTCTTGCTGGAGGCGTTGGCCTCTGCTGAGGAACAAAACCATTGGATATTTTGAACAGGAAAAGCATTCTGCTCCCTCCCCTCAGAGCCATGTATGGCTGCTCCCCGTGCTCTGGTGAACTTGACAACTGCTCCGCCTCCTGCAGCTTTTCTCTCGCTGCCGGTTGCCGCGCTGCAAATTCTGTGTTTATATGTTATTAAAACGTTTTAATAAAATAAAACCATGGATCGCTGGTCCAGCTCACCAGAAGACCAGAAAATCTGCTGGCCTGGGACTCGGGCAGCAACGTAAAACCCGAGTTTAATTCTCGTGACAACCTCAGCCATTTCCTTGTTCATTTCAGCGGAGGGAGAGAAGGAGGAGGAGGGAGCGAGCGATCACTTGACTTTTGGCCCAAAAAACAAAAGAAAACTCCAGATAAGGGATTAAGAAGGGGAAATTAATAAATTTGTGTCACATATAAAACAGTCCTGCATCGCTTTGCATCGCTTTGAATGAGAACATGCCGCTGCTCGCTGACTGCGCGCTGGCAGAGCCCTTTTATAGGGC
Source organism: Garcialebias charrua (assembly GCA_038048925.1). Taxonomy (NCBI): domain Eukaryota; kingdom Metazoa; phylum Chordata; class Actinopteri; order Cyprinodontiformes; family Rivulidae; genus Garcialebias; species Garcialebias charrua. The sequence goes on from JBBPBX010026140.1 coordinate 11,909, forward strand.
TCTGCGCGCTGGGACAGGTGGGGGCGTGGGTTAGGGTCCAAAACACCGCCCCTTCTGTTCTCTGATTGGTCCGGTCAAAAATCTACCGGAGAAATCGTTGTCTATGAGAGAAGTCCCAGACTGTGCAGTGAAGGGAAATGAGAATTGAGCGGAGCTGTGCAGGAAGGCGAGGGCCAGGCTAGCTCTGAGGGGGAGGGACCAGAAACGTGTCTCTGTTCAAAATTTTCCTAAGTTCCAGCGTGTTCCAGAAATTACATACTGAACCTTTAATATATATATATATATATATATATATATATAAAAGTAGGCCACACAAAAGCCTCTGCTCCGAGGCCTGCATGCACGCGCAGACTGGGGAGATTTTTTCTTTTCTTTTCGTCCATTCAGTAACTGATCACATGTATTGATGAAAAACATTTCCTTTTCACCTTCCAGCGCTGGTGATGATCATTTCAGTTCCCACATGGTCGAATTTGCCCCAGAGGTCCTTGTCATGCAGGACAACTTTGATGTCCTCGATCCACCCCCTGTACAACAAACAGTTTGTAATTTGATTCACAGTCTTTACTTTACATTCTGAAGGGGAAGTTGGATGAGAAGCTTCTGGTGAAAAGTCAAATAAATGATTATTTACACATTTGCTACCTGCTGGCTGGACGCCTTCAGAGGACTGTCCTTGGTGGACTCTTTTGGGGGTCCGCGCACTCCGAGTCCGAGCGCTCTGCAAGGTTGAACTGGTCCCCTCCGTTTGCCATGTCCTAAAAGACACGCACACAGGTTCCACACATGTTTGGAGTTTAATTGGTGCAATATAATTAGTGGGTTTCATCACAATGAGACATTTTGACACCAAACATTAAAGATTTGGGACAGTGGTCGTTTGTCCTCATCAAACTAACTCATAAACATGATTCATTTTGATAAGACCGCGCGCGCCACGTTCGGTCACATAACCTGATCAAGCTTAATCTGAAATGAGATTACATGAGATTATAAATAAACTAACTTCAGAAGAAGTGTGCTGATGATCCAGGACGGTTGATGTTTCTCCTGAAAGTCCAGATCGAGTCAGATCCTCATGTTTTCATCATGAGGATCCTGAACAGTTGACAACAATGATGATGTCATGTGAATGCTCCATCAGGGATCGTGTCTTGAAAGTGCACGCTTTGTTTCTCGGGGGAGGATGGGGTCACAAAACATACATAGGACACCAAATTCCAAGTCCAGATTAACACCACACACCTGACAGGAAGAAGAAGAAAAAAAAAGGTTTATAAACACAACTGGAGTGACATGTTCACAGAGATATTAGTCAGGATGTAGTTAAGACTTATCTCATTTTGCCTAGTCAAAGTAAAATTAGAGATAGGAGACATTTTAAAGCTTTTTTATTTCATATTTACTCAATTCATTTGCAACTGAAAAGCTTTGGCCTGAGTTCAGGTCATCTGGACAGTTTTTTTTCTATTTTTTAATGCTGAAACGTTTCACCTTCCAGCCGGCTTCAAAAACAAGCTGAGCTCAGCACATGCGTGTTAATGGGGACGCATGAAGGCCTCGCAAGGCGTGCAGGCCTCGATAGTCTCAAAGCAAAACAAAGAAACAAAAACAAAAAAAACTCGTAGCATACGGCTTACTTGGATAGAATAACTTATTTTCTAAACTGTACTGTTCGATTTTCTTTTACATCGTCTGCCGCGCAGACGTAGACACAAGTTAGCTTACGTTAGCTCGTTAGCTACAAAGCTACATCGTTAGCTACGTACGTGAAACCACAGAATTCAAGAGAACAAAGCTACGAAACAGAACCAATTACCTTCAACTTCTGAATGGATTGCAGCAAGTTTAGGGCAGGAGTTCCGTGACAAATGAACTGAACACAGTTCGCTCCGATAGAAATCACCGCAGCAGCAGCACTAGAGAAAACAACCAGGGTTGCCAGATCTCCAAACAACGGTTGGTTGGTTTTGAGATTCAAGCCAGCGGCGCGGTTCAACAAGAGAGGTGTTGACTGGTTGGAATGATCACGTGCTGCCTCCGCCAATCCAATCATAACGCTCGAGTTCCGAAGTTCTTCTTCTTGTTTTTTTTTATGACAGAAAGCAAAAAACACAAGTACTGCCACCTACTGAAATGAATGTGTGACCGCGACGTCGTGGAATAAATGAGGTTTCTTGTAAATGAGTCGATCGAATGAGATATAACCTGCCTAAATAAAGGTTGAATGAATGAATAACAACAACAACAACAAAAAACAACAACAATAATTATATTCTTCAAATAAATAATATATAGTATATATAATTTGTAAAAAAGAAAAAAAGAATTGAGGAAATGCATTAAAATGTTATTAAAAAACAACTTTCTTAATAAATCAATTGTCTAACTGCAAATTTAAACAGGTAGTCCCCGATTTACGAGCGCTCTGATTTACGAGGTTCCAGACTTACGAGCTGGCGAATTATTGGAAAAAACGCAAAAAATACTGAGTTTTCCTGTGTTTTTTCACCACAGTTCGTTAGCTAAACATGTGGACACACGTTTCCGATCATTTTTATGCACTCATAAGCAGTTTTTCGATGAAAAACGAGTGTTTGTAGTCGCGCTAGCAAAACCGTTCCAATTTACGAGCGAATTTCCGGACTTACGAGAAGCGTGGCGGCCGTTCCAAATTACGAGATTTCCGGTTTACGAGCGCCTCGTTGTAACAGATCTCGCTCGTAAAGCGGTGACTACCTGTAGTCCTAAAAGTTTTAACTCTGTGAACATGGTCCAGATAACGTCCAAAACTGACGTTCATACGACGTACAGACCTTGTTTGCACGTCGGGGCGACGTCTAGAATTGGACTCTCAAACAACGGACAAGTCTAGAAAATGAATAATTCTACTTAATTTTTCTAACTGTAATACACAAACTACATCACAAAATGAATAACTCTACTTAATTTTTCTAACTGTAATACACAAACACACTAAGCTACATCATCAGTCAACATAAGTGTCAGCAACTTAACTTAAATGAGTCGATGGAACAAACTTTAATTATTTAGTATTACTTAAAATACCACAAAACTTTTCCTGCACTTAAAACAATTGAGTTATTACATCAAAAATGTATTTCTGAGTTCGTTTAATTGATGGAAATGAGTGACCACAACATTTTTTTAAGTTTAAGTTATTTTAACTTATTTCCATTATTAAGATGTACTGTTGGGCTTTACAGTGTATGTTAACTATTTTTGTGTAAAAATGCAACAAAAAAAAATAAAAAAATTTGTAAACAGTAAAAATAAAAAAAATCTACGAGTTTCATGAGTTTTACTTGCACTCTGCAACAGGGATAATAAACCATTTTTTATTCTGATTTCATTTAATGTTTTTCTCTAGGTTTTATTTTGATGCTCAACTTCATGTGAGAGGTGAGACACACCCTGGACAGACCACCAGTTCTTCACAGGGCCACTTACAGACAAACAACCACTGACGCCTTACTGTGCACAGAAAGGTCATAACTGAGTTTAGAACCTGTTATCTTCTGATTATTCTGCAGAGCCGCCCCCAAATGACACTTCAATAAGTTCCACACATGAAGTGTTGAACTCACTCAGAGTTAAGATCTTTGAAAACCACTGTTGTTCCTCAAAACGTTTCACAGAACTGTCAGAACTCATGTCTGCTTTACGCTGAGGAAAATTCAAGATGTGCAGTTTCCAGGAACTGCTGTTCATTCTGTGCTAAAAGTGACAGATGATGATTTGTGTTTCCAGTTTTGTGTGTTCAAAGGACAGTTGGTTATAGCAGCTGTCTTGAATCAGCTCGACTTCTAAAGTTAATCAGATGTTCAGTAGATGTACCTCTAATGATCCTTTTCTGAATGTTTCAATACAATTTGTTCAGTGCTTCTTGAGATATGTTGCAAAAGATACAGGCAAACCAACGCACACACACAGAAACACTCAAACATGGAAATAAAACATTGTCACACATTCATCTTCAGTGATGGGCAATAACCAAAACACATCATTTGTAACAAATATTTTGTTTAACTCTGCAGCTTCTGTGTTTAGTATAAAAGAAAGTTAATACAAAAGAGATATATATAGTACAGATAATGTACAATGGAGATAATGTTAGGTTTACCACCAAGAGGCTTCAAACATTACGTAGTACCATTTGAAATATGACCTATATCCCTTTATAACCTAAAGGGAACTGATGTATTTGTAAAGACACAATACAGAACTAGTTTGAAGGGACGGTCGACCTCAGTCCAGGGAGTTGGATTGTGGAATGACTTAGAGTGTGATATAAAAAAAGCAATGTCAATGTTTGTATTTAAAAAAATGATAAAGAGTGAATTATTGAAGAAATATGTATGAAGTAGTTCAATGTGTAATATCTCGAAATTTGAAAATTGAGATGTGTTATTCATTTTTTTCATTATTACTTAAATATAATTATTGTTTGAAATGATTTTTTTATTCTAAAAAGGGGCAGACAAAATAAGATATTTTCTTCTTCTGCCACCTTTCATTTTATATTTTCTTTTTATACAAGAAACATGTTTGTTGTGTATTCTTTTTTTATAAAATGAATAAATAAATAAATGAAATGAAAAAAAAATGAAAAAAAAAATGCAGTGATGACATCACACTTGTAAAGTCACAGCTTTAAACTGCTGCTTCCTCTAAACGTCTCACAGAGCTGTTAGAAGTCATGTCTGCTTCACGCTGCAGGAAGGTCAAGATGACGAGTTTTCAGAACCTGCTGCTCGTTCTGTGCTGTAAGTTTGATCTTATTATCAAAAAAAGCGTTCAATACAGAAACAACTGTACTTTATTTGTAACATAAGACGTTTCGCTCTTCATCCAGAGAGCTTTCTCAATCTGCTCTTTGAATTGAGAAAGCTCTTTGGATGAAGAGCGAAACAAACTTGTCTTCATCTAACAAGACTGTCAGTTCCTCTGAACAGATTTTTTAAATGAGTCTCCCCCATCAAGAGAGAGACTCAACAGCGTCCAGAGGACCTGACATAAACGTGTTAGAATTTTCTACCTGGTCTGTTGAGCATGCATCAGGATATTTTCTTGTAAAGTTATTTTAAAAGTATAAAATCAATGATAAAAACAATAAATTACTTGGAACAGTACAGTATGTGCTCAGGAAGTGCATGTATTCAAAAATTACATGTAAAGACTAACATTTAATGTTAATCTTTTTGTCTCTTTTCCAACAGCTCTGAGTTGTTCCACATGTGCTGCAGATGTGATCCAGGTGTTTGGATATGAGGGACGAGGTGTAAATATTTCCTGCCCATATGATCAACATTATGAGGGTTATGTAAAATATTTTTGTAAGGGCAGTGATTGGCCTACCTGTGATGTTCTTATTAAAGTTTCACAAAAGAATAAGAATAAATACTTCATCCATGATGACAAAAAGTTAAGGATGTTGAATGTGCGTATTTCTAATATTTGTCTTGACGATGCTGGAACGTACTGGTGTGGAGTGGAAAGAATGTTACTACCAGATATCTACACTGAAGTAAGACTGGCTGTGATAAAAGGTAAGTAAAAAAATCCACAATTCAAAAACAAATTCAATAAAAAGAGATAACAGATAATGTTACTTAGGATCAATTATTTTTGGTTTCAGTCATTGTAACATAAAATTTTTCAGCTGAAAAATGGTGTCATTTCATATAAATATTATTTATGTGTTAAATTGTTAAAATAACAGATAAAGTGAGTTAAATTGTGGAGAAGTCTGGACCAGCTTTTAATCTGATATTAATTCAAAATGTAGTTAAGAAGTCAAAGCCGCCATGTACTAAGCATTTGGATTTCATAAAATGGGTCAAATTTTAAAAAAAATCTCAAAATATTATATTTTAACAAAATGTTGTCTTCAAGGATGAGTCTGTTCACATTGTTTTTATTTCAATGACAGACAGCTGCTGTGACAAAGTGACTAAAGTCCAAGGTAAAGAGGAAGGTTCAGTGTCCATCATCTGTCCGTATAAGTACAACAACCTGAAGTACATGTGCAGAGGACACCAGCCCTCCACATGTCTGCAGCAGGCGCTGATCACCTCTAACACCAGACACAACGGACGATTCACACTCAACAATGACAAGAAGTCAAAAACATTCAAAGTGACCATTTTAAATCTGACCCTGGAGGATTCTGGGTCGTATCTCTGTGGTGTCCAAATAAATACAGGACTGGATGATCTCTCTGCTGCTGAACTGGAGGTCAAAGGTCAGAGGTCATACTTATGCCTCATCATATTGATTTATTTGTACGAGCAAATGCAATTTTTTGTTTATTATTTCTTAAAGTGATACTAAAACATCGTTTATCAAACATTTTGTGTTTTACAGAGTTGTGCAAAGTGAAGTTCTACAACATCAGTGTCATTGTGGGACAACCAGTAACTTTCCAGTGTTCTTCACCACAACACAGAGACACAAAGCAGTTCCTCTGTAAAGGAGACCAACCCAACAACTGCACAGACATGATGACAAACCAAACTAAGTTCTCTCTGCGTGATGTTTCCTCCAACTGTTTCTCTGTGACCATCACAGAACTGGAAGCAGGTGATGCAGGAACTTACTACTGTGGTCCAGACTCACAGATGATGGTTGAAGGCTACACAAAGATTCACCTGGCTGTAGGTAAGATTAGATTTAAAAAACTGACACAAAATATACAACACAAGTACAATACAAAATAAAGAAGATAAAACAGTCACAACTTCAATAAAAAAAAAATCCTAAACATACAAAAGTACAAAGCAAATAAATTCAAAATTATAATTTAGTATTTGCCTGTAATAAAATCTATGAGTTATAAAATTGGGTGTGCCCAGGAGCTTGTGATGATTAAAACTTTTTTCTATAAATTATTACAAATATGTTGTCTATTTTCTCTCTCTGTCAGTGTCTCCACAGCAAAGCAGCACTGTGACATTGATCACTTCTGTTGAACAAGTTTCATCCCTGTCACCATCAAAACATCAACCTGGTAAACTCAGAAGTTTTCTATCTCTAGTTTTATTGTGAAATACTTACACATTTTATGCAGACAAAATGTATCTGGTGTAAATTTGTCAAATTTGAATATAATGATTTTCTCTAAGGAGGTGATATTGCTTCAACGTTTAATACATTTTAAGTCACTACAGTTTATTTATATAGCACCAATTAATAAAAAGGTCATTTCAAGGCAACAGAATAATATGCATTTAAACAGAGTACACAAGGTTAATAAATGCAGAGTAATTACTTTAATAACAAATGGGCCGAGCAGAGATTAAAGTCAGCAGGTTTTATCATATTTCACAGATAAATATGGAATATGGGTCTCTTCATAGTCCCACTGAGAAGAGACCCAGGTGCAGATTCAGAACTGGCAAGAGGGATTACATTTACCAGTACTCTGTGGTGTAGGAACAAACTGAGAGAGAGAGAGAGAGAGAGAGAGAGAGAGAGAGAGAGAGAGAGAGAGAGAGAGAGAGAGAGAGAGAGAGAATAATACTGCGATTTAAAATGAGAAAGTGCTCTGAGTAGGTGTTATACATGATAATGTAATAGACCAGTTTGATTTTAGGTTAAGCTTTTACTTTTTCTGACTCTGCAGGTTTTGTTATGATCATGGAGGTTTTATGTTTATTTTGCAGTTTGAGTTATTTAGTAATGTTTTAATCATGTTCTTGTTTAGATCATCCTGTTTAGTCTGATTTCAGTTGGACTCATTATTATTGTTTGAACTGATTGTTTGAAAAAAGGGGCAGATATAAAAAGATTTTTTCTTCTTTCCGCTACCTTTCTTTTTTTATATTTTTATGTTATCATTTATGAGATTGCTTTTTATTGCATTTTTTTAAATGAACAAATTTATAAATAATAAATAAATAAATAAATATCACTTGTCATTGTTTTCCTCGTCCCACTGTCTTTAAGTTGCTCTTTGGACTTTGTGTTTCACTATTAAATTATTTTTGGTGCCTTTTATTGACTTTAGGTTTTTAATTTATTCTAGACAGGCCTGCGTATTGTTGTTAAATTATGTAATAAAAGAGAGTATCTGAATAATTAAAATATGGATTATGGATCCAATGGCAGGGTGGGAGAGGTTGTGCAGAGGTTAGAGAAGGCGAGCCTCTGAGGTCACTGCTTCAAATCCCTGCTTTTTCTATAAAAATAATTGATATCGCATTTAAATATGAAGTAATAATATTTTGGTTTATTAGTGCGCTGAATTTCTCATCTAAGTACCCGTTTCAATATATATATATTTTTTTAACTTTTCAGCTGTGAATTCATTTTACATCCGACTTACAGTCCTGGCTGTACTGTTGATCCTGGCAGCTGTTATTTTGACGGTTATTCAAAGGAAATCAAAGAAGCTGAAAGGTATACTTTACACAACATTTTACACAATATCCCATCATTTACGTTTACATCTATTTTTTGTAAGTACATTTCGTTTACACACACATGCACACACACAATGCACACACAGAGTGAGAGAGATACACAACGACAAATGAGCGTCTATTGTTTTGAAGGTGGAGTCGGTCTGAAAGAATCAAACACTTCATTTCCTGGTGAAGAGATGCAAATGAAGGATGTAAGTGAACAAGACCTAGTTTGCAGCAATTTTTATTTGTTTGTGTATTTAATGTTCCCTTATCAGTCAGTCATTCGGTGCAACATAGATGCTATGGGACATTGCGCTCCGCGCCATCACCTGAAGGAATACAATCACGCCTTTACGGCAGGGGCGTCAGCGTCACGCCAGAGACCCCGCCCTCTGGGTATTTAAGGTGCTGAGGCCCATCCCACTTCCTCTTATTGCCCTTCACCTTGCTTAAACCTGAACTTTCTTCGCGGGACTTCTCTGTGCCTCATCGCTCGACCAGAGGTGAGCTTGCTCCCTACACAGGGCGTACAGAGAATTCTTCCTGCATACTGCCGGGCTAGTGAAAGCTAGTCCGGCACATTTTCCTTAACCCCGAAGTATTTTCTTCTCCTCTTTCCGCAGACTGCTTCGCTCGACGGCGCTAAGCTGTGTCACATTGCTACCTCTGCTAATTTCGTAGCAGGCTAGCCAGCGAAAGCGACGCGACGGAGGAGACGTCTCAAATAAAGAGAAAAAGGATTTTGGAAGGACTCGCTCATCTTATCTCGGACATGCCTCCGGAGAAAGGAAAGCGAAAGACAAGACTTCCGAAAAAGACTAGCAGGACGGCGAGCCCGACCTGGCACGCCTGCCCCAGCGGATGCGGTTTTTCCCTCTCTGCGACGGACACCCATGAGGCCTGTCCTGTCTGCCTGGGAATGCTGCACGCAAAACTGGTGCTGGATGCGCCCGAATCATGCCCACACTGCAGCCAGATGCTGGAGATGGTGAGGAGGCACCGGGCGGACTTCGTCGCCAAAGCCATGGGCGCTGCTGCGGCGCCAACAGACCCCGACACGACTGAGGCTCTCACTCCCACGCCGGAGATCAAGAGCATGGCTCTGGAGGACAGCACCCAAGGCGAATGGAGTGACAGCCCAGACGCGCTGGCTTCCATCGGGGACTTAACAGTCGACTTCGACACTCGAGGCTTGATGAACGAGGACGAGATCTCGATTTCAGCCTCAGGCGAATTTTCTGCGGATAACGCCAAAGTTGAGTATGACGAACAGGGGGGGACCTCTCTCGCACCCCGACGCCTGTGCTCCCGGAGACTGACTTTTCGATCCGTGCTCTGTTCGACTTGTGTCGCAGAGCAGCGGACGCGCTACAGATCCCATGGCCAGAGCCTCCACCTCGTCAACAAGTCACGAGGTTTGCAGGAAATTACTTTTACTCAAAGCAGCAGTCCGCAACGAGGCAAAGAATGCCCATCTTTCTGGATTTCCTCACAGAGCTGACTCGCACCTGGACTCAGCCCAGAGCTCCCATGTTGCTGCCACTCTCGCAGTTCCTCGACGTGGATGGGATGGATGCAGCGGGTATAGCCAGCATGCCACAAATGGAGGACACGTTGGCGTCTCACCTGGCTCCCAGGTCATCCGGGACGAAACCAACTCTGCCCAGTAAAGCCTGTCGAGCTTTGGCTTCTCTGATCGAGAAATCCTACAGGGCTCAGGGCCTCGCGGCACACGCAATGAACACATCCGCCATGATGCAGGCATACCTGGCTGAAAAGCTGCAGGAGCTCCAGGTAACAACGGACAGACAGGCTGCCGCAGACGTGCTGGAAGAAGCACGCAGGTCAACAGACTTTGTGCTCTGCATGATGGGGACAGCAGCTATTGCAGAAGGCAGAGGCATGGCTGAGGTGGTCATCGCACAACGCCATCTGTGGATGACCCTAACTGACCTCCCGGAGGGACAGAAAATTCCTTTTTTGCACCACTCCATAGAGCCGACGGGATTATTCGGAAAAGCTCTGGATCAAATTCAGACCAGACTGGACCAGAGACACAAACAGGCTGAGGCTCTCCGGGTAGGCATCCCCAGAAGAGCTTTCGCCCCCCCCCCCCAGGGAATCAGCTGGGAGCAGAGCCCCGTAGCCTCGACACCACTCAACCACACGTGTCCCACCGCAAAAGCAGCCGGCATACAAGGCCGAGCACCGGCGGAGACCACCGTCGGACCCACCTCGGGCCGAACACACCTGGAGTAAGAACAGATTTGTTCCCCGCCAGGAAGTCCGACACAGGGCCTCCTTGGCGAACCGGGACGCCAGACAGAAACGGGCCTGACGAACCAGGCCCTTTTCTTGACTTTACAGGATCACCCGTCCACGCGGTATGGGAAATGACCTTTTCACATCCAGACTTTGTTCATAACATGGTACAAAAAGCTGGTGACTTTGTTTTACGCATGAATCATGTTTTTTCTGCTGTGAGTGACATAAAGTCAAATATGTAGTTACACATAAGCATGAATAAAGCTAAAAAAACAGCCCCTCTCTGTTTTCTTGACTCAAAAAACAAAACAAAAAAAAAACATAGTAACATCAGAAGTACGGTCCCCTCTGCTCTTCCAGCCGACATAAAGGGCGGGGGTCATCATTCCCCTCTTCCTCACGGCTCACGGGGTGTTAGCCTAATCAATAAGCCTCAGCTGGGTGCCTCGGGTCTGTCTGCAACAGACAGTGCCAGAGGCGCCTGCAATCAGGCCCGCCAGTCCTCACAGAGACAGGTGAGGGGTGTCACGTGCTACAGTGCCCGACCCGTTGTAAACCACGGGGACGGCAATACATAAATCAAACAAACCTGTGACACGTCCGTGCTCCATGGGGGCACGCCGACAGAACCTGGCAGCCCACCTTCCTGGCTACCAGCTCCTATTCAATGGATTTCAGTAAGTGATGGGGGAGGGGGTCATGACAGAAGCCCACAGGCCAGAACCAGTGGTACACGTTCACAAAGGAAGTGGTGATGACACTGCAGTATGTGTAAACACTCAATGAAGAGTAGAAATGGCACCAGGGCTAAATCAGATCCCTTTTCCCTTTAATAGAAGGGGACTGGACTTTCTGTCACAAGCCAAACAAAAAACTGCTCAACACAGGGAACTATTTTGGACAGCTTCACATCCGCCTGCTGAAACTGTCCCCTTATCCTCAGTGGGGGACATGCCCTGCTCAAGCAATGATCCTGCAGCGTGTGAACACGCTCGCCGTACTGAATCAGTTCTACTCTTAAACGATACCCCTCCATCAGGTGAAACACACAGCTCCCTGGAGGTTCATCAGGCCCCAGGGCACTGATGAGGCCGGAGGCCAGCATACCAGACCTAACCATGAAGCGGGCTGGAGTCAGGATGTCTGCTCGTATCCAGAACCTTCACCCACTCCGAACCATGACTCCCCACAAAAAGAGGAAAAACAGGCATTCTGTTCCGCTTTGGCCCAATAAGGACAGCAGTTTGCTTCTGCCTCCCAACACTCTCGGTCAGAGAGGTATGGAGGTACATCTGCAGGAGGGCCCTCTCCCTAACTTGGTTGGCCCTCAAGGAGCCACAGAAATCAGGGCCCTCGAGGAGGAACTGGTTTAGCCACCTGCTCCTCTCCAGGGACCCGCCACGTCACCAGAAGGAACAGCCTCGCCGCTTATGCTGAGAACTGTGGCAAATCTCAGCTTGGTGGTTGAGATGAACAAACTGGTGGCCTCAGGCCTGACTGAGAACGTGGTAAATACCATTCAAAACACCCGAGCTGTGTCAACACAGTCTCTCTACACCTGGAAATGGCGTATTTTTGAAGCTTGGTGCATGGAAAGAAATATTATTTCTTATTCATGTGACTTGGTCCACCTCCTCACCTTTCTTCGACTTGTTGGAGAAAGATTGTTCTTTCTCAACCAACAAGGTGTTTTTATCAGCTATTTCAGCTTGCCACAAGGGCTGGGAGAGCAGGACGTCTGGCGCGCACCCGCTCATAATAAGATTTATGAAGGACGTGCTAAGGAAGAGACCTCCCAGCAGGATCTTATATGTGAATGACTTGGTAAATGTGTCAGGACTTCTTAAATGTGTTCTTTTTGCCGATGACACCACATTTTTCTGTTCGGGTAAAGACATAAAAAAGATTTTGGATATGATGAAAACAGAATTTATAAAAATACAAACTTGGTTTAAATTAAACAAATTATCTTTGAATTTAGATAAAACTAATTACATGATATTCAGTAACAAAAAGAGAATTGTTGACGATCCATTTGAAATTGAAGATGTTGTGATCTGTAAAGTGAGTGAAGTGAAGTTTCTGGGTGTTATCATTGATGACAAACTGACATGGAAACATCATGTAAATTCCATTAAAACAAAAATAGCTAGATCAATTGCAGTACTGTATAAAGTCAGGGATTTTTTAATTGATAAAGCTCTGTATATGTTGTATAACACAATCATTGTTCCACATTTAATCTATTGTATTGAGGTTTGGGGAAAAGCGTGCAAAACAATTACAAAGCCTGTTTTTATTTTACAAAAGAGAGCTGTAAGAGTAATCACCAGAAAACATTTCAGTCACCCATCAAACACCTTGTTTCTTCAGCTAAATTTATTGAAATTCCAGGAATTGGTAGAATATAGTATTTTATCAGTTATGTATAGGGCTCATAATAACACATTACCTTTAAATATCCAAAGAAATTTTATAAAAAGACAAAGTTATTACAATCTCAAAGGGACAGAGATATTCATCAAACCACAATTCAGAACCAGCTTAAAGGGACGGTCTACCTCAATTCAGGGAGTTCGATTGTGGAATGCTCTGGAGAGTGATGTTAAAAATGCAAAATCAATGTATACATTTAAGAAAAAGGTCAAAAAGGACTTGCTCAAAAACTATATATGATGTAACTTAGTGTGTTTGTGTATTACACTTATGTTGTACTTATGATGTAGCTTAGTGTGTTTGTGTATTACAGTTAGAAAAATTAAGTAGAGTTATTCATTTTGTGATGTAGTTTGTGTATTACAGTTAGAAAAATTAAGTAGAAGTATACATTGTCTGATGTAGTTTGTGTATTACAGTTAGAATGATGTAGTTAGTGTATTACAGTTGGGAAAATTAAGTAGAATTATTCATTTTGTGATGTAGTTTGTATATTACAGTTAGAAAAATTAAGTAGAATTGTTCTGGCAAACTACCTGGCTACTGCTCCTCCCTGTCACTCCTCTCTGCTGCTCAGTGAGGAGGCCCAGGTGGGACCAATTAGCAATCAAAGCAAGCAGGTATTTCTGGAAGTGACAGATCTGTCACTCTTGTTTGGACTGAGACTGCAGAACCAGGGTAAGCAGTGAAGCTCACCTGAAATTAAATCTGTGCAAACAGCCTACTGCAACCTATGAAGGACAGCCGGTAAGCACCATATTGCTGTAAATTGATCAAATTTACCAAAGCAGTGCATGGACTTATTATTCACTTCTTGATTGTAGTGTGGAGTAGTTATGTTTCATGTGGTTGAGTATTTTGTAATTATATTTTGTAAAAATAAAAAAGGAAAAGTAAAGGAAAAAAAAACAAGAAGAAAATACACTTGGAGTTCAATGTTTATGATTTGGTAGAGATATGTTGAAAAAGCACTAGGGGATTTGTCTAGGGAAAATATTTATCCAAACATGAATTTAAATCTGATTGATTATTTCTTTATGTAGTTATATATTTGTTTATTCATGTGTAGAATTATGGCTAAAGTGCTTTAACTATGAGAAAAATAATGAACAAACATTTTGGTAAATATGCTAATTATATAGTTAAAAAATTACTGAAAATAATGTCACAATATGTTTATTTTGTTATTTTAAGCGAGTAATAGCCATATTTGTATTTTTCTTTTGAGGTTTTTCAGCTAACTGAAGCTAACTGCAGATAACTAACTGCCTGCCTAACTACCAAAAAGAACCCATAAACCATCAATAAATGTGGATCAACAAAAATCAAGGCTATTCAATGAGTGAAATCCTGTTTATAACTTTGATGTAGAGGCTATCCTTTTCAAGTGGGGAATGCAGAAGATAAAAACCCCAAAGAACTTGACACTGAAAAACCGCAGTCTAAAGACTGGAGTGATACTAAGATTTGGTCAGCAAGCCCAGACGTGGCCACGGAGGACTAAATCAAGGTTGTTCTATTGCCTATACTGCTAAAATCAGAATGGCTGATTCAGTAATGCTGACAAGGTTGAAGACCACGAGAACAACAGTGAAGCGTCAATTTTCTCGTGTGGCCAATAATGTGCTACGAATGCACACCATGATGTCTGAGGAGGAGCTCAGGGACAGCTTTGTAAAGCTCACAGAAGAAGCTAGTAAAGTCCTTGAGGCCAATAATGACGTTGAAGAACAGTACATTGCTGAAAATTCAGACTCAGATGAGTTAAGTGAACAGCAAAAAGCTGACTTGGATAAAACCACCACAGAGTGTGAGAAAAAGATGGAAGAACTAAAAGATCTCATACAAAACACACTGTGGGAAAATTTTGGAGAGTATGAACTGACACAGGCAGTCACAACTGCAGAGTCACATGCTGATCATGTGGATGCTGTGGACCCAAGAAAAGACACAGTTGCGTACGAGTTCATAATAGAACATCTGCAAAAATTGGTGAAGACAGCAACGGCGGTGCATAAACATTGGAAATGCTGGGCTCCACGTGCAGAGCAACATCAGTTCCTGAGCCGGATCAGAGGCCTCGAAACTATATTGCCAAGACTGGAATTAAGAAGAGCAGAAGTACAAACCAAAGAAGGAACCAGCAGATTGAGTACTTCAACGATCTTCCCGGCCCCACCAGCCATTAGACTAAAGCCTGCTGCTCTCCCAAAGTTCACTGGCATTCGCAGAGTGTTTCATCAGTGGAAAAAAGATTGGGAAGCACTTCAGATGCAAGGAGAACCTACCGGATCCGAAGAGATTAAAAAATTTCATCTACTAGACAGTGTGGATGAAAAAATAGTACGAGACCATCGTCTCACAAACTACACAACAGCTGATGAGATATTTCGGGTCCTAGAGAACCGCTTTGGAAACAAAACAACTATTGCCCTTGAGATAGTGGAGGATCTCCAGATGGTTCCACCAGTTAGAGGCAACAAGAAGATAGTCGAGTTAATCCAAACTGTAGAAAAGGCTCTGATTGACCTTAAAGAACTTGGTGCAACCGGTGCTATAAAGAACCCCCTTATAACAAAAGCAATAGAGAGTAAACTTCCGGATGGTCTGAAAAAGGAATGGCTTCTCCACGTAGCCAGCAAAGGGAGAGAGGCTGAAGAGGACAAACGATTTGACTACCTCCTGACATTTCTTAAAGGTCAAGAAGCCATCTATGAAAAGCTGGATCAACTGAAGGAGGAGGAGTCAAAACCAAGGTCTGAACCTCGGCAAGCCCGGACCAGAACAGCTACCCAACCAACAAACATATCTCAAGGTTGTGTGGTCTGTGGAGACGCAAAGCACAAGAAAAGGCTGTATTTTTGCCAAAAAAAATTGTACGCTTAAGCTGTCAGAAAAGAAGGAAGCTGTCAAGAAGCTGGGGGCCTGCAAAAAATGTCTTGAAGTTCACAGTGGAGTTGGATACTGTAAAACTGATTTCCTGTGTAGGCGACCAGACTGCAAAGAGCAACACACTGCAGAGCACCATTATTATCTTTGCCCAGGGGCTGAAGTGTCTAGGGGCCATTCTGTTCAGAGGCACAAAGACAGCACAGTGGGAGGTGATGTAAGAGACCGTTACACTCAAGCCCAACAAGACTTTATTAAAAGCCTCCCACCCGAACAGGCAGAAAAGTGCCACCATGTTTTTTGTAACGTGGTGGCTAAAACATCTCTTGTGTCTAATCAGCCCAACCTTCTAGCAAAGAATGCTTTAGTGGAGTGGCCTGTCATTATGATGCTATTAGAGGTCATAGCAAATGCAGGACAAAAAAATGGGACCCTAATTGATCTAGCATCAGATACAAATTATATAACACATAAAGCAGCTGATCGATTAAACCTGAGAAGTGAAGCTATAACCCTTGTTGTCCACGGTGTGGGAGGAATGAAAGTTCAAGTTACTACAAGACGTTACCTCCTAAAGATCCGAGTCAAAACAGAAAGGGGAAATTTCAGGTCCCACCAACTCCTCTGCTATGGTTTAGACAGCACCGCAGATATCCACCAACATGTTAGTGCCAAGACACTGCAAGAGTTCTTCCCCAACGTCCCTCTCAGTGAACTAGTGAGACCAAAAGAAATACAGCTGTTAATAAGCCATAAAGAAGGGCGTCTGGTTCCACAGAAGATATGCGCTGTTGGAGATCTTGTATTATGGGACGGACCATTGGGAAAGACAGTCGCAGGAGCGCACCCTGGGCTGTTTGAAGAGGCTATAATTACAGCGCACAAATCTAGAACGCACTTTGCAAGGTCTATGAGAACTGCTGCAATGATGTATAAAGAACGTGTCTGCTCCTTACCTACCGTCAAGCATGTTAGTTCTGGTGCTACCACTCATGATTTTCTTGAGTGGTGGAAGTGGGATAGTATAGGTGCTGCTTGCACCCCAAAATGCGGAGGCTGCCGCTGTGGCAATTGCCAACCTGGTGGCAAAGAAATGACCTTGGCTGAAGAAAGAGAGTTAGAAGTGGTGAAGAACGGACTGACATATGCTGGTGCTGATGACCACACTGATGGTCCTCATTGGCATGCAAGCTACCCATGGTTCAAAGATCCCTCAACATTGGCAAACAATAAAAGAACAGTGGAGTCAACCTTTCTCAGAACAGAGAGACAATTAGCCAAGGAACCGCAGTGGAAGAAGGCCTATAGTGCTCAAGTTCATGAGATGGTTGACCGCCGGGCTGCAAAAAAGCTGACTGAGGAGGATCTATTGACCTGGAAGGGACCTGTCTGGTACATAAGTCATCTCATTGCTCCCAACCCACACTCTGTTACAACTCCAGTGAGACTCGTCTGGAACAGCAGTCAACAGTATAAAGGCCAACGTCTAAATGATCTGCTGTTGAAAGGTCCTGATGTCCTCAATCCAATCCGAGCTGTCCTCCTCAAGTTCCGTCAAGGCTCCTTTGCTACTCTAGGAGACGTCAAAAAAATGTACAATTCTGTCTGGCTTGAGGAGCGAGAGGTCCATCTACACCGGTTCTTGTGGCGTGATTCGGAGAATGAGGAGCAGGGAGAGTACGCAATCACAAGGGTAAACATCGGAGATAAACCAGCAGGTTGTATAGCGCAACTCGCCATGAGAGAGACGGCAAACTTACCTCAATTCAGCCATCTGAAGGATGAATGTCAAGTACTACATGAGCACAGCTATGTAGATGACATATTAACATCCCACAACTGTCGTGAAAGACTTGAGGTAATCACAAAGAATATAGAGTATATTCTGAAAGCAGGAGGATTTGAGCTGAAGCCGTGGGTCTTCTCAGGCCAAAGTAAAGGAGAGGAAAGGAAGGCATCACCAAAGATGATTGCCCTGCCAAACCAACTAAAGGAGGAAGACAACAAGGCACTTGGCCTCGGCTACATCGCGGACGAGGACAAGTTGTACGTCATGGTAAAAATCAACTTCTCAAAGCGGAAGAAAAAAATGAGACTCGGCCATGATTTACTGCTCGAAGAAGTACGAATGAAAACACCAGACCCATTGACAAGACGTGAATTGTTGAGTCAAGTTGCTGGTTTATATGACCCAATCGGCTTGACTACGCCAGCAAAACAAAAAGGAACCATCTTGGTTCGAAGAGCATTCCAGGAGGCAAAACCAAGGTGTGACATCGTCAAAGATACATGGGACCTTGCCTTATCTGATGAACTCCACAGAGATGCAGTGGATCTATTTGAGGAGTACGTCCAGCTAAGTAAAATAAAGTTCACAAGACCCTTACCAAAAGATATGCAAGTACTGTATACTTAAAGTACACTAATTTTAAACTAAAAAAATAAGAGTATACTTTCAGTTTACTTTTTAGGTACTTATCAAAAGTATACTTAGCCAAGTTTATTTTACACAATACTTGACTTATACTAAAAATAAACTAAAAGTCTAAGTATACTTAATCTATACTTCTGTTTAAACTTTTGGCCAAGATATTTTACACAAAGTATTTTCACACTGGTTTATTTTTAGTACTTCTGTTTTAAACGTTTTGTCAGTTTTTTGAAACAGCTCGAGCTGTTTTTTTATATTGTTGTATATATATATATATATATATATATATATATATATATATATATATATATATATATATTGTTATATATTATTAGCATGCATCAGGGTATTGGGCCTCATGCACGAACCGTTCGTACGCACAGATTTGTTCTTAAACTGTGCGTACGAGTGATGTAGGATAATTTGTGGCATTCAACAATGTTTTCGTATCCTACGGTTTTTTCAGATACGAACAGAATTTACGAGTGGTCCGGACCTGTCGTATATTTCACGAGCAGTCTGTCTGCTGTCATCCAGACGGCATTTCTCCACTAATAACTTCATATTTCGTTATTTAGAAAATATTTTGGGTTTAAAAAAAATTTAATGCGTGTGGCGCCCGTGCCCTCCGCCCCACGTAGACCACCGCGCCTCCCGCGCATGGCTCCTCCCCCCCCGTGCCCCGCGCCCCACGGCGACCGACCACCGTGCGGGGATGGTCCGTGCGCGGCGCACGTTTGAGTGGGTCCTCGGCTTTATCACAGCTGACACACACACACACACACACACACAGCGCTGCTGCAGAGGGAGGGGGAAAAAAAGCGAAACAAGCTTATACAGTCGTTTCATGTCATTTTTAATATAAATCTGCCTGTTGACTGTGGGCGCACAGATGTCATCTGTATTCTGTGTGGATCGCGCGTCTTGCATTCAGAAGTGGGTCTACGCGGCTCAGATCCGGGGCTGACACTATGATCAAAGGCGAGTCAATTTAATTTGCCAAACTACGTTTGTGTGTTTTCTGACGCATAAAAGCCGGACCGACCTGTCTTATGAATGGACACTTCCTGCTCGCGGTGGCAGGAAACTATATCCTTATATGGTGTTTTGAAGGGTGGGAATTATGTAAATAACCTCTCGCGTGCACGAGCAGGTGAATAGGACAGGTGGGATTCATCATTATTTACGCAGCTCATATACACACTTTTCCTGAGGATAGAAGAGTTTGTTGAATCTGACGTGGCATGTTCGTACGAACGCTTCGTACGAACAAAAGTAGGAGAAATTTAGGATAAAATACGAACATTTTCGTGAATGAGGCCCATTATTATTATCATCATTATTATTATCATTATTCAATTTTATTCTGCGTTACTCCAGGCGTGAAACGTGAAGTTTGCTTTCTGCCATTTTTCTGTTTGTGGTCTTCATGCGTTATGATTGGATTGGGGGTAGAACGTGATCATATACGTCCCAACCAATCAACGCCACTCTTGCTTGTCAGGTTGCATGTGAACTTTGTCCTAACCAATCAACGCCACTCTTGTTTATCGGGGGAAGTAGCATGTGATCATATCCAACCAATCAACGCCTCTTGCTTCGCGCGCTTCGTTCAAATGTAGCTATTTCCTTTTCATCTGTCGGACAAGAAGCTCTTGTTGTCTCGGACTCAGCGCTCGTAAAACTTGCTTTTTATTAGACGTCGACTGGTCTGACTCTGGACGACGACTGGACATTCAGTTGGAAGTTGAAGGTAATCGGTTCTGTTTTCTTTATTTGCTAGCTGTTAGCTCTGTTCACTTGAATGAACAAAACCTGCTGTTGCTAAAAGCTAAGCTAACAACGAGCTAAAACGGGTGTGTTCGTTGCTGAGGCAGATAATTTGAGGCAAGTAAAACACTGCAGGTCAGGTTATTCTAGCGTTTAAATAAGCCATATATGCTACGAGTTATTTTATTTTTTTGGCTTAGTTCCTGGATGGTTTTTCAAAGAGACAAGGCCCCGCATCCTCGCGCTGTTTGTGTCGCATGTCCGTTAACACACATGCGCTCACTAGCCAGCAGAACAATAACCGCAGCCAGGCTGAAATACTAATTTACTTTAAAGACCGTGTAAAGTGAAATTAAATGTGTGTTTTTAGTTTGTCACATGGCATAAATATGTGTTATTAATCACCCATATAAATCTGACTGATTAAAAACATTGTTTTCCTTATAAAATTAAGTGTCAAAAATCATGAAAATACATTATTTTCCCTTGCTCTGAAACTGTGGGGGCGTGTCAGTGCAGGGAGTGGTTTCAGCGCAGTTCTGCTGAGCTGAGCTGAGCGAGGCAGACAGCAGAGATCCACCTCCTCCGTTTTTATCTAAGTTCTGGCTGCCAGCAGCTCCTTTTTCCAAGAGTTACGCTGTTTTTAGTGCACTAACAACTCTGGTTTTGTTTTTAAAGTTGAGGACACAAAGATACTTCATAACTCCGATGTTATGTGTTTAATAATAAGCGCTATTTTAGAAGATGAGCAGCGGACTCGCTGCACCCGGTCCGACCCGGTCACATCGCATGTCTGTGTTGGTGATAAAAATAAAGAGTAATCACGTTGATAACTAAGTTATCTCATCTGTGTCAGCGAGTCACTGCGTTTCACGGCGCGCGTGGCAGGAGCTCAACGCACACACACACACACACACACGCGCGGAGCTGCAGGTGGCCGCTCCAGCAGCAGCCTGGGTTTGTTCTGACTCCCTCCTGCGTCTCAATGTGGGTGCCCTGACCATTGCGACATCCAGGGAAGATGCAGGAACGAGGCATAATTGATTAGCTAGCTAACGATGAACAAAATATCCATGCTATTGCTATCTGATGCTATCTGCGATTCGCGAGTGAACGGCTCCACCCATGCGAAGAACAATTTATATGACTGGAGCAGCAGGGGGTAGTGCTATACTAATGAGGACCGCGTGACGAAACGCGGTCACGTTTAAACCACGCCTAAAAAATCCTGAAACAAGCATGTCTTCATACACAGTTTCATCTATAACTCCAAAATTAATTGAGCTACTATTTTGAGACTTTTTACTCATTTACAAGATTAAAATTATCACATTTATAATGTTTATTTAAGAAAATGTTGAAATTCACTTTACACGGTCTTTAAATACGTATTTCGGCAACATTACTGTTTTTGTAGCTGCTTAAACAAGAGGCTGAAGGAAGACTGTGTGAATGAGATATATCTCATTCACACAGTCTTGACAGGTCTTGAGAGTCAATTACTTTCTGAGAGTTTCATTAAAGTAGATTTACTGGTACATGAGATATTTTACTAACAGACACACAGGCAGGCTAATATGAGTGCCAGACTTTGGTTGGTGCTAAACAGTAGTAACACAGCAGAGGTGTTTGTCCCTTGTTGATGTGAATCTTTAGGTTTGAATCCTCTTTATTTGTCTCTAAGTTGATGGAAGCATCAAAGTGATGCATGTAGAACAGAAACTAAAGATTTCTCACATGTTCTCAGTCTCCAAGAGCAGCTGCCCAACCTGAACATGTGCAGCTGCTCCTGTCCCAGTCCTTTGTTGCAAGTAAACATGACATGCATGAGGAGGAACCAAACAGTTCCTGAGCTCCACTTATGTCAGCATTTAACAAGTAAAGAAGAAAATAAAACTTTATAACTTGATGTTGATTTATTTTCTCAAATTTCACCTGCTTCTCTTTACTGCTGCCAGAAAGGAGAATGATGAAGTGATGTTGTTTAGAAGAAAATGTCTCGCTCACTTTTCTTCATGTCACTGCCACAAGTGACAGCAGCTCTCTGCTGCATCACTTGATTGATGTGACAGGAGGAAAGGAGAGGTGTTTGTGAACTCTTCATTTGCCCCTTGTTTTTTCTTTTTCTTTTACAGAGCTTCCAGCAGTTGTGAAAAAGTCTAAAGATGTGGCGATCGGATCTCAGCGTTGCTTCCATCCACTCAACACCAGCTGTACACTTGTTGCTCCACCCATCTCTGTTCAAGTGTTGTCTGACCCTGATGACATGGTAATTAACTGAATGCATGGATACTATATGTTATTGATCAATTTGGGAATCATTACAATACAATTTATTTCTACATCTTTTGATTGCACATAAATGATAGATGAGAAGTGATATGATACCCCTTGATAGTATGCAATAAAGCTATAGAAAATAGGCTTAAGTTCAAGTTCAAGTTCCTTTATTATCCCCGAGGGGCAAGTAGTTTTGCAGTCAATAGGTGTACAGATTCATACATATGCACATACACTCACATACACATACAATAAAACATTAAAGTAACAGTGTTAAAATTAGTTAAAATTATTGTGCATTGAGAAACCTGATTGCTACAGGGATAAATGAGTTTTTAAATCTGTTCGTTCTACATTTGGGTTGTAGAAACCTGCGTCCAGATGGGAGCAGCCTGAACTCGTCATGGAGTGGGTGATCAGGGTTTGCCAGAATCTGCCTGGCCTTGTTCACTGACCTCACCTTGTGTAGGTCTGCAAGGTTCTTTAGGTCTATGCCAGCTGTTTTGCTGCACATCCTGACAATCCCTGAGAGTTTGCTTTTGTTCTTACAGGTCAAAAGTCCAAACCAACAGATGAACAAAAACTAACCTTAACAACCGTTTAAATCTACGAGATTTAATTTGACCTCGGTCATAAAGTTGAGACCTGTTTTCCTTGTGTGGTGCATCTTTGGAATCTGACGACAAGAGTGTGTCAAAGCAGTGAAACGTTGTTTCCTTGTTGTTTAGTCATTGCTGTTGTCATTAGTTGAGATATTGTTGGTTCTGAACACTCCCAGCCAAAAAGGTTTTGTATTAACATTGGTTAATGAATGATATGGATTTAACTATGCCAACATGCAGTTCGTTTTGTTAAATCTCAATCGTCGAAGAGTCAATGTAGTTTAAAGCTACTCAAGGTACCATAAACTACACTGGTCTCACAATTTCTAAATTGAACCGATTCGATCGTTTCTATTCTAGATTATCTATTCATTTTGATGAGTCTCGCCATAGACTTCAAAATTTATTAGGAATACCAAATCCTACGTCGTTCGTCTAAAAGACAACAGACATTTAGATCAAACTATATTTCATTTTTCTATTTTAGTTTAACCTAAACTAAGTAATGAATGGAGGAATAGTTTGGAATTAGAGGCCTTCGTTACAGAAGCCCTCCAAAATTTTATAGGTATAGATCCCTATATCTAATTTTACAGAATTGATCCACCCCTTAATTGGTAATTGTAGCTGATCTAAACCATGATAGCTTACATACCAGGTGCATATAGGTAGGGCCTAATGTAAAATCCCAATCATAAGCCCACCTAAAAAACCACATAATTGCATGACACATAGAACCAGAGTGGCACTGACTGGAAACCAACCAGCCAACAACCTTCGATGTGGGGACCTGCAGCTCCAACGCTTGGTCTTCAACCTTCATCCAAGGGTCGCCTCCTCTGCGTCAATCGAGGGATCCCCTCTACATGCTGATTATGAAAACAATTGTTGCTGATCAATCAACAAAACTAACCGTTGTGGAATTACTGCTGTGGAATTACCGCTGTGGATTATAAGACTTTGTTTTCCAAGGGATCACAGACTTTGTTTTCCAAGAGTTAACAGACTCAGTTTTCCAAGGGATTAAAAGCTTACCGCAATGGGATTACCTCCGAACAGTATGGAATTTCCAAAAACTTTATGGGATTATAATTTTGATTTTTCTTTTCCACTTGCTGGATTACTTCAAGATCAGAGACAGTTCAATGTTCCTTTCGTGTTGGACCCCATCCCCAAGGACTGGCGATGGCTTCCAAAAGGGGGGAGATGTAGTGGGCATGACCGTGTCCACTCTGATACACCTGTGTATTTTTGAACTGTTCCAGAGATGACTTTTACTGATCATTCAGTAACCAGACATTTAACACAGTTTATTTTATTAGTTTAAATCAAAGGACAGATTCACTCAAAAGAGACTATTTCTATCTTTGATTTTGTGCTAATATACAAATATAATCAGAAGCATCATGTGTTTTCTATTCATGAGCAGTGTGGTAATTTGCAATATATCATGATCACATATGTTATGCTGTTTTCTGTAATGTGAAACATTACTGTGTCACTCCTGCTGTGTTAAAGTTGAACGCTCGGGTCACAGAGGCCCGACCGTTTTGTTTAGAAATAAGAAGACAGTTAATCCGTTGTTTTCATGAAAATGACTCCAGCATTCTCTGTCTGTTCCTAAACAATTTCCCTCTGCTGCTGGCTGTAACCTTGGGTCGTGATAACGGCAACTGCTGTCGGACCAATGGGGAAGAAACAAGTCGCTCTTCTCTCAGATCTTGTACTAAGTTTCTAAGCTTTGGCTAAAACGCCTGAGTTTGCTGGGAACTTCAAGACATGAAGACGTCCCAAAGAGCTGAATGAATGCCTGTCACCCGCCAAGGACAGTCATTCAGCTAAGGATTGATAACATGCTGTTATGAATCCACTTCGAACGAGCGTAAGCTCAAAACTTTGTTTATTCCTTCCTGGAATAAGCTTATCTTGAAGTCAGAGGCCAGGAGCTGACATATTTTCTGATGATCCAAGCGGAACCCAGGAGACGTTGAAAACGTAAACGAATAACCAGTTCGGACGAACTGGGCCTGAAGGACTCTGTGCATCTTACAGGCTGGTGTCATTTCTTTATCAGACTCGTCGTCGAAGGTAAAGAGCTGTTTACAAACGTACCTGGATTTCAGCAGAAATCTGATGAGAAGTGTCATTTCTGGTAACATGCTCAAGATAATTTCCTTTAAAACTGGCAAACCCAGAAAATTCACACTACTATTAGAACTACTGTGAGTTTGTCAAATGACAATTTTAAAGTATTCACCTCCCATTAGGTGTCTGGGCCCCCTGGGGCTGGAGGTCTTTGTTTGTGGGTTTGAATAGTAAACATTCCTTCCTTCCTTCTCCAGCATATCACCTCCAGTAGGACAAAACAAAGGATCAATCCCCCACACTGAGAACCTTCATTAACATACTCCCCCCACATTCCAAAAGCATTGCTTCTTCAGTTGAGAGTTATCTTACACCAGAGCGAGACTTGTTGAGATATAGCTCTGTACTTTCAAAAATTTGCTGAAAGGAGCATATATATATATATATATATATTAGTGCATTAACAGAATACCCGAGTTTTCGACAGATCGAGTGCTTTGACTTCTATCGAGGCTTTTTTGTCCACCTCGAGTACCCGTAGTGACGTCATCATGTCACATTTCACAGCGCGCGAGGTAGCTTTTAGCTTTTAGTAGACGCCACAAAATGGATTCCTTTGTGCGCACGGATGTAAATGGAGCAGGCAGTCTTGTCAAAAAGGTAAAACAGTTTTTAATTTATAAAATGCGCTATTTCCTGTTGATTTTCTGTTCTCTGACCACCGTAGATTGTGACTGGCAGCAGGTGGCGGTGTTGCATTGCAGGCCACATATATAACACGGCAGCTTCCTCTCTCGTTTCACAAACAAAAGCAACATATTAATCTCTCTAGACCTATTAAAAAAACCTATAAACACATTAATCTCTAAAAGTAAACCTAAATTGCACAGCACTTCAGGCTGTGGTGCGGTGTTGCCCCATTTGTTTTTCAGTTTCGGTTTCAGCGCCGCACGGTATACTTTCACTTTTAATATTAATAATAATAACTAATAGTTTTGTTTTTCCTGTGACTTATCTGCATTATGATAAATTATAGGAGCATAATAAATGCTCCCAATGTTTTGTTGGTCTTTTTTTTTTTTTTTTTGGGTAAATAATGAAGTTTTTATGCATTTTTATATATTTATTTATTTAGCGTCTTAAGAGCCTATGACATCATCGGCTACTCGAGCACTAACCGAGTTTATTTATGTTAATGTCGAGTTTAAAAATTATGTACTCGTTCAACCCCTAGTATATATATA
>JBBPBX010026141.1:0-30880 GCA_038048925.1 Garcialebias charrua
AAAAGCCTCTTTTCTTGGGCTGGGCAACAGCCTCTTTTCTTGGACTGGGCAACGACAGCCTCTTTTCTTGGACTGGGCAACAACGGCCTCTTTTCTTGGACTGGGCAATGACAGGCCTCTTTTCTTGGACTGGGCAACAACAGCCTCTTTTCTTGGACTGGGCAACGACTGCCTCTTTTCTTGGACTGGGCAATGACAGCCTCTTTTCTTGGACTGGGCAACAACAGCCTCTTTTCTTGGACTGGGCAACAACGGCCTCTTTTCTTGGACTGGGCAATGACAGCCTCTTTTCTTGGACTGGGCAACAACAGCCTCTTTTCTTGGACTGGGCAACAACGGCCTCTTTTCTTGGACTGGACAACAACGGCCTCTTTTCTTGGACTGGGCAACAACGGCCTCTCTACTTGGACTGGGCAACAGCCACATTCCCGGGAACGAGCCTCGCTTGGGCAACCGAGAGCGAGCATGCATGGGCTCCAGCCCCTTTCCAGTGAGAGAAGACAAAAAGGGGAAGTGATTCGGTTTGAGCTGTCAAAAGAGGGAGGAGACACAGAGCAGGAGGACACCACCACTAGTAAGTGATACTAGAGCTTACCTAACGGCTGAGCAAGTGTTGAGCAGAGAGCACAGATTGAAGATCCGGACGGACGTAAGAGGAGTAGGCTGTCGAAGACCAGCGACCAAGCTGTTGGGGGATGCCCCCGACACACCCTGAACAACGGCGGAAGTAGCAGCTCCAATCCGAAAGGAATGGCCGGAGTAATGGAGAGGGGGAAGGCCGCATAGGGCCAAGGATTTCCTGAGAAATCCGACGAGCCACTATAAGCATAGTGCAACCCTGGATTTGGTTCCCAGGCGTCTCACACCTGATGAACAGAGAACAGAGGAGCCTTGTTTGTGAATTAGACCAACAAAGACTTTGACAGGTCCCTGTTATCAATGGGTGAAGTGTGACTTGTCATTTCACATACAGTAGGATGTGTGTGTGTGTTCTGTAAGCTCTGTTTTCACACACTGAACTTTGAATGGGTCACAGGTACGTGTTATCCCAAGTATGTGGGGGTGTTAGTTTCCAATTTACATATGTTGGTGCGTGTCAATGGCTTGTCCTGTTATAACTGCTCCCCTCACTGTCTCCTAACTCAATTGATAAAGCTTTTCGGATGAGAAGCGAAACGTCTTGTTTGTTACAAATAAAGTCCAGTTGTTCTGTATTGAACGCCTTTTTTGATTTTATCATGTCCTGGACGACTGAGAATCTTCACCAGCATATTGTTCAAACTATGTATAACGATATGTCTGTTTCAGGATTTTTTGGGCGTGTTTTAAATGTGACCGCGTTTCGTCACGCGGTCTTCTTAAGTATAGCCCCACCCCCTGCAGCTCCAGCCGTATAAATTAGTTCTTGCCTCGGTGGAGCCGTTCACTCGCGAATCGCAGATAGCATCAGATAGCAATAGCTATAGCTCCTTTTTTGCTAAGAAAATGCGACAGGTCCATTGCATACTTAGTTATCAACGTGATTACTCTATATTTTAATCACCAACACAGACCCCGCATGCGATGTGACCGGGTCGGACCGGGTGCAGCGAGTCCGCTCATCTTCTAAAATAGCGCTTATTATTAAACACATAACAGCGGAGTTATGAATTATAGTTGTGTCCTCAACTTTAAAAACAAAACCAGAGTTGTTTGTGCACTAAAAACAGCGTAACTCTTGGAAAAAGGAGCTGCTGTTACAGCCAGAACTCAGATAAAAACAGAGCAGGTTTACTGGATCTCTGCTGCACCTGTCTGCCTCTCCACACACAGCTCAGGCTGTGAAGAACGATGCCGACCGTCACAGTGGTCACTGTCTGACTCAGAGTCTGAGTCTGGCTCTGGAGGTTCAAATGAGTAGGGCTGGAGAACTCCAATTAGGCTGCCAGTCTTCGCGAACATCCTCACTTTACCGCAGTTCTTCACTGGGCAGGACACGGGCGCAGTACTGCGCTGAAACCACGCCCACGCGCTGACACGCCCCCAGCGTTTCAGACCAGGGCACAATTATGTTTTTTCATTATTTTTGAGACTTAATTTTATAAGGTAAACAATGTTTTTAATCAGTCAGATTTATATGGGTGATTAATAACACATATTTATGCCGTGTGACAAACTCAAAACACACATTTAATTTTACTTTACACGGTCTTTAACTGAACTCTGAACTGTTCCAGCACCTGTCCCACCAAGAAGAAGTTGTGAGTACAGTAATGAGGACAAATACAGTCACACTGCTGCTACTGGACAAAAACTTGATTACTGTAGTTAGATTGTAAACAGTCTGTTGCTGCGTATTGTTCTGGTTCTGACTGTTATTGTATTTATTAAGATTTTTATTATTGTTAATATAGTTTATTTATTGTAGAGTGCTGTTTATTTAAAATATCATCCAAATGGGTCACTTTTATTTATTACTACAATACAATACAAATGTATTTTTGGCATATTTTCAAAATAAACATTTTGTAAGTCTTTATTTTGTCTTTTTTTTTGTACCGAAAATTAACCGAACCGAACCCTCCTTGTAATTGAACCGAACCGAAATGTGATTTTAGCGTACCGTTACACCCCTAACTAACAGTAAAAACAAATTTCTTAAATGTTTTGCCCGAAAATTTTGAATGAAGTAGATGCCATTTCCTGCATCCTGGTGTATTTTAACAAGTTGTTAAACATCAGAGTCAGAGAGAGTCAGAGTCAGAGAGTCTTTATTGTCATTTGCACCGCATGTGGTACATGTGATGAAAACGAGATTATGTACACGGGGTCCCAGTTACATCCAACAACAAATGCAAGAGAAAAACAGTAATAACATCTAGAATTAACTAAGAAAAACATCAACTAGTAATACACTAAGCCCTAATATAGTGGAAAAACATCATTATAAACAGCAGCACGAACATGAGTCTGTATGAGCAGATGGTCACAGATGAACACAGCAACAAGAAAACAGATCAGCATCAGCATGATGTGATATTTTGCAGTGTTTATTTTTATTTTATTTTTATTTATTCATTCATGAGTCTAACAGCCTCAGGGTAGAAGCTGTTCCTCAGTCTAGTGGTTCTACATTTGATGCTCCTCAACCTCCGTCCTGAGGGGAGTGGGGCAAAGAGTGAGTGTGCTGGGTGAGTGAGGTCTTTCATGATGCAGGTGGCTCTTTTCCTGCATCTGGAGGTGTAAATGTCTGTGATGGTGGGGAGACTGACTCCGACAGACTTCTGTGCAGCCTTCACCACTCTCTGTAGAGCTTTCCTCTCTGCAACTGTGCAGCCTCCATGCCACACGTTGATGCTGGAGCACAGGACGCTTTCCACTGCACACCTGTAGAACGAGGTGAGAACTGGGCTGCTCAGACCAGCACGTCTCAGTCGTCTGAGGAAGTAGAGTCTCTGATGAGCTTTCTTGATCAGGCTGGTGGTGTTGTTGCTCCAGCTGAGGAAACGTTTCGTCTTTCGTCCGAAAGACTTCCTCAGTCTGAGTTACTGTATTCAGCCCAGTCTTATAAATAGCACCCTCTCACAGTGGATCAACCAGTTGGCTGATCCACTGTGAGAGGGTGCTATTTATAAGACTGAGTGAGCTGAATACAGCAACTCAGACTGAGGAAGTCTTTCGGACGAAAGACGAAACGTTTCTACATTTTTTATTAATTTTTTTTGCTTTGTTTTGTTTTGTTGTTTGAATGTCCAGAGGACCAGACTTAGCTTTTTTAGATTTTTCTACCTGGATTATTGAGCATGCATCAGGGTATTTCTTAGTAGACATATAGAGTGATATAAAATGTTTTAACCCCCACACCTTGATGTAAATAACCTTCTAATGTTGATTTTTCTTGGTTTCTTTCAAATTAACAATTGTACTGATATTCTTTTTCCATGTCCCTTTTGTGTTCATACGTAGGTGCAACTCTTGAGCGGTGGCCTGGGACACAGCCCTCCAGCATTGGAAGCACGATCAATGGAAAGATCACAGAGCTTCGCGCTAAAAGTAAAAATGTCTAATTGAGATTAAATACATTGTTCTGTGAATTTGTTAGTGTGAAGTGTTGACAGTTTTTAGCTATTTAAAAGGCTTAATTTTTTCATCCCGTTTACCATGTTAGTTACCATGTTACCATTATAAGTTCAAATAAAAATTTGTCAATTTCTAAAGTGACTCGTGTTTATTATGTAAACTTGATGGTAACTGCATGAAACCATAGGAATAGGTAATTTTTTAATGTTATGCAATTCTCATAAGCTGACATGTCATTTATGCATATAAATGTAATGGTTCATACTCATATACGTTTTTTATAAATACTTTTTGTTGGTAGCCATTAACAAAAAAAATTAAAGACATCAATTTCCTTTAAAAAAAGTACTTTCAATACAAAAAACTTATATGTAATTGTATTTCTTCATATATGTAAAGTATAAGTGTTTTACAAAGTTATTGTATAAAATTAAAAAGAGAAACATATGAAACATATATGTGAAATATAAGTTCCATGTATTCAACATACATAGTTTTTATATTCAACATACATAGTTTTTATATTCAACATACATAGTTTTTATATTCAACATACATAGTTTTTATATTCAACATACATAGTTTTTATATTCAACATACATAGTTTTTATATTCAACATACATAGTTTTTATATTCAACATACATAGTTTTTATATTCAACATACATAGTTTTTATATTCAACATACATAGTTTTTATATTCAACATACATAGTTTTTATATGATTCTTGTAAAATTCATTTTATTATATTGTATGAAATCTATGCAAAAGGTGCCACTTTCAGGAGTAAATCATATATGCCTTATATGTATCATATAAGCCTTATATGTTGTACAATATACAAAACATACACTCAGGATGATATAAGGTTACTTGTTTTTTATATGGTTTTTATATATCTTTTCCATATGGGTATCTTCAGCATGAGCAGCAGACTACACAACTACAGCATCGTATATAAACCTTATGTAACATTACGAAAACATACATCAATCATCTATGCATCATACATATCTAACTAGACTTATGTCTTACAGAATTACAGATATTAACATTATTTCACTTGTATAAAATATACAATTTAAACCACAAAATATCTTCCCTGAGTCCTAAACGTTGCACACAAACATTGGCCCTCATGCACGAAAATGTTCGTATTTTTATCCTAAATTTCTCCTACTTTTGTTCGTACGAAGCGTTCGTACGAACATGCCACGTCAGATCCAACAAAGTCTTCTATCATGAGGAAACGTGTGTAAATGCAGTGCGTATATTTAATGAATCCCACCTGTCCTAAACAGCTGCGCGTGCACGCGTGAAGGTTATTTACATAATTCCCACCCCTCAAAACACCATATAAGGCCACAGCTTCCTGCTGTCAGACAGCAGGAAGTGTCCATTCATTCAAACTCATGAAGTAAAAGGAGGAACTTCACGCATTCGGAGATCTGCTCTCAGTCGCGCTGTGGCTACCCCCCCACCCCCCCGCAGGTGTCGGATGGTCAAATATTTTTAATGTTAGTGTAAACAACTGTGTAGTTTCACTTATTCAGAAGAGCCGTGGCGCACCGCTGGTGGTCAAGACGCGTGCCAACATGACAGGAGGTGGTCAGGAGATGGATGGACAATAAATGCCACGCTGCAAGATGCGTGCCAACATGTTTTGCAGCACAAATGATGCGCGCACCTCCTGCTCATCGCGCACCTCCTGGTCAGGGCGCAACCACATTCTGCAGGTTATATTTCGAATCAGATATAATAATCAATTGCTCCGATGGTGTTTGGCACAAGATCAGTCTTAATTCGTACTTGTTCTGCGGCGGTGTGGGGATTTTATGTACCTGGGTGTTAATATGAGGAGCGGCTTTGATGACCAAGGGGAGCGCACGGCCTGCGCGACACACCAGACAAATTAAACTTAAAATTATAATTCTAATTCAAACAGAATAACCTATTGTCAAGAATAATTATGGTGCGTGATTTTTTTAAACCCAAAATATTTTCTAAATAACGAAATATGAAGTTATTCGTGCAGAAGATCCGTCTGGATGACAGTAGACTGACGCTCCTAAATTATACGACAGGTCCGGACCGCTCGTAAATTTTGTTCGTATCTGAAGAAAATCGTAGGATACGAAAACATTGTTGAATGCCACAAATGATCCTAAATCACTCATACGCACAGTGTAAGAACAAATCTGTGCGTACGAATGGTTCGTGCATGAGGCCATTGTGAGTATACCTGCTAGGCATCTGTGTAACGGGACACAGTTGGCAAGAAAACTTTGTTGAGTAAACTCTAAGTCACAGTTACTCAAGCTGTTCATGTTACTGCAGACATTTCCTACATGTTTTCTAATGTTTTGAGAGTTTTTCTTCCTGATCGTGTTTCGATTAGTTATGTCTAAACTACCACAGGTGAAATGTGTTGCTCCTGCTCGCCCATTAACAACGATCGGCTCTCATGCCTGGAGAGGAGAGAGCGGACCACGATGGAGTGTAGTAGTGGGGGTGATGGACAGGGTTTGGCTTCGGGTAACGGTGTCTTAAGGTTGCTGATGACGGTGTTGACGGTAGGAAGAAGGTGCTGCTGGAGAAGTGTAAAGTTGTGTTGCGGTTTGCGGCGGGCCGGGGTTTGCTTGGGGTAAGCCCTGTGGCTTTTTCGAAGGGTCTGAAGCGTGCTGTGGGTGAAGTGGAAGTAGCTAAGGTGTTGTGGGATGGCAATCTCCTGCTCGTTTGTAGGCATGCTGAACAGAGGGACAAGGCTTTGGGTTTGGAGACTGTGTGTGGTAAAGCGGTGGTGGATAGGAAGATTGTGGGTGAAGTGAGAGGTTCCAGGGGTGTTATTTCCGGGATTCCTGTTAAGGATGACTTGGAGGTCTTGAGGAAGAACATTAAGGGTGGGGAAGTTGAGTCCTTGAAACGTTTACCGGCTTATCGGGATGGGGTGAAGGTGGATAGTACGTCTGTCTTGTTGTGTTTCCGGGATGGTGTTTTGCCGGATAGGGTCATGATTGGTTACTTGTGTTTTCGTGTGAAGGCTTATGTTCCTCCGCCTCTTCGGTGCTTTAAGTGTCAGAGGTTTGGGCATATCGCTGCTGTTTGTCGGAGTAAGCGTCGTTGTAGTAAGTGTGGGGGGGACCATGATTATGATGATTGTGGTGTGACTCAGCTGTTGTGTTGTAATTGTGGTGGTAGTCATTCTGCAGCTTATGCTGGTTGTGTGGATCGGAAGGCCGCTGCTGAAATTCAGAGAGTTAAGACTGTTGGGAATCTTTCGTACGCGGAGGCAGTTCGTGTGGTCAAGCGCGATGTTTCTTCGCCGTCTATTGTTGAAGTACCGAGTGTCCCTGAACGTGGTCAGGGTACTGTTACGATCGAACGGTTGATTCCGTTCGTTGCTTTTGTTGTTAACTGTTCTGCGCAGGCTTCGACTAAAACTGAAACCATCAAAATCATAGTGCAGGCTGCTTCGAGGTTCTTTGGCGCGACTGAGTTGTCTTGGGAGAGTGTTCGTGATGAATTGAGTCGGGGTGAGGGTGCGTCTGGGTGTGAGGTGTCTCTGCCCGTGTCTTCGCTGTAAACGGGTGTTCATGGTTATTTTGTTTTGTTTGTTTTTGCTCTTTTCTGTTTGTGCACTTTCGGGTACTTTGTGTGGGTTTTGGGTTGTTGGTTGTTGTGGTGTTCTAGGTCGCCTGTGTGTTTTGTGTTGTGTTCTGCGCCGTCTGGTCCGTACTCCTTTCCAGTAGGTGGCGGCAATGCACCTACTCGTTGTTTGCCAACCGCCATAAAACACCAAAAGAGAGAGAGAGAGAGAGAGAGAGAGAGAGCCCATTAACAACACTGGACGTGACAGAAGTCAGAGTCAGAGTCAGAGAGAATTTATTGTCATTTGCACCGCATGTAGTACATGTGTTGAAAACGAGATTATGTACACAGGGTCCCAGTTACATCCAACAACAAATGCAAGAGAAATACAATAATAACATCTAGGATTAACTAAGAGAGACATCACATCAGCTAGTAATACACTAAGCCCTAATGTAGTAGAAAAACATCATTATAAACAGCAGCACGAACATGAGCAGATGGTCACAGATGAACGCAGCAACAAGAAACAGATCAGTACAGTATCAGTATGATGTGACATCTGTGTGTTGTGTTTGTTTCACATTTCCCCTTTTCAGGTAAAAATTCTGACTGTTACCAGTTTTATAACTAGATTTATGGTCACTGAGTTTAGAAAACATGTAGGAAATGTCTGCAGTAACATGAACAGCTTGAGTAACTGTGAATTTGATAAGAGTTTACTCAACATAGTTTTCTTGCCAACTGTGTCCCGTTACACAGATGCCTAGCAGGTATACTCACAATGTTTGTGTGCAATGTTTAGGACTCAGGGAAGATATTTTGTGGTTTAAATTCTATATTTTATACAAGTGAAATAATGTTAATATCTGTAATTCTGTAAGACATCAGTCTAGTTAGATATGTATGATGCATAGATGATTGATGTATGTTTTCGTAATGTTACATGTAAGGTTTATATACGATGCTGTAGTTGTGTAGTCTGCTGCTCATGCTGATGATATACATGCAGTCTTGGTTTGTGTTGGCACAGAGACATCTTGAGTAATTAATGTTGTGTGGTTCAATTTTTGTAACTGAATTACATTTTTTATGTGACAATGTTATACTGAAAACTGTTGTAAAGGATTATGAGGAGGTCAATATTAATACTGACCTCTTTACCTTAATTAATTTACTTATTCAGATTGAATAGTAATTTCACGGGTTCTTTCTTTTTCAGTTTACCCAATATTTCTGTGATCTTTATGATGGATAAATAAAACAGAAGCCATAGAGTGACAATGGACAAGTTAACTTAGTTTGGTATGCCAGGCGACACTACCATTTATTTAAAATAAATCAACTAAATTAACACCATTACACTTGATTGACATGATTTCACTTTCTTTCAATTTAATACGTCAGCACACTTAAATTTAACACAACAGACTTCAATACTGGATGTTAAACATATTTAGTCTGAGGGCTCTTTAGCTTAAAATAGTTTCCAGCTTAGAATTGAGGGAAAAGGATAGGAGGAAGATGGAGAGATGGTTTAAAGGAAATTGTCTTGAGCATGTTACCAAAGTGACACTTCTCATCAGATTTCTGCTAAAATCCAGGTACGTTTGTAAACAGCTCTTTACCTTTCGACGACGAGTCTGATAAAGAGATGGCACCAGCCTGTAAGATGCACAGTCCTTCAGGCCCAGTTCGTCTGAACTGGTCATTCGTTTACGTTTTCAACGTCTCCTGGGTTCCGCTTGGTCATCAGAAAATATGTCAGCTCCTGGCCTCTGACTTCAAGATAAGCTTATTCCAGGAAGGAATAAACAAAGTTTTGAGCTTACGCTCGTTCGAAGTGGATTCATAACAGCATGTTATTTAGTCCTTAGCTGAATGACTGTCCTTGGCGGGTGACAGGCATTCATTCAGCCCTTTGGGAAAGGTTCACATCTCTTTGAAGTTCCCAGCAAAAACTGAAGCGTTTCAGCAAAACTTAGAACTAAAAAAGATCATGAGATGAGAGCGACTTGTTTCTTCCCCGTTGGTCCGACAGGACCAGTCGAGCAGTTCACTTGTGTTATCACGAGTACAAGGCCACAACTAGCAGCAGAGAGAAATGTTTAAGAAAAGACAGACTCATAGACTCCAAGAGGAAAAACACTTGGATTAGCGTCTTAACACTTCTAAAACAAATCTGAAAAGCACAGTTTGACATAACATTCAACTATGACACCATTATATGGTCAAGTAACACAGTAATACTACATATTAAAAGAATAACAGCATATAACATATATCATGACAATGACAAAAGTTATTCTTTTGATTACATTAGAATAAAATCAAAGATAGAAATAGTCTCTTTTGGTGACTATGTGACTAATTTGTAGTAAATGTCTTGCTTTACTGAGAGGTCAGTAAAGGTCATCTCTGGAACAGTTCAAAAGTACACAGGTGTATCAAAGTGGACACGGTCATGCCCACTACATCTCCCCCCTTTTGGAAGCCATCGCCAGTCCTTGGGGATGGGGTCCAACACGAAAGGAAACCTTGAACTGTCTCTGATCTTGAAGTAATCCAGCAAGTGGAAAAGAAAAATCAAAAATTATAATCCCATAAAGTTTTTTGGAACTTCCATACTGTTCGGAGGTAATCCCATTGCGAAAAGCTTTTAATCCCTTGGAAAACTGAGTCTGTTAACTCTTGGAAAACAAAGTCTGTGATCCTTTGGAAAACAAAGTCTTATAATCCACAGCGGTAATTCCACAGCAGTAATTCCACAACGGTTAGTTTTGTTGATTGATCAGCAACAATTGTTTTCATAATCAGCATGTAGAGGGGATCCCTCGATTGACGCAGAGGAGGCGACCCTTGGATGGAGGTTGAAGACCAAGCGTTGGAGCTGCAGGTCCCCACATCGAAGGTTGTTGGCTGGTTGGTTTCCAGTCAGTGCCACTCTGGTTCTATGTGTCATGCAATTATGTGGTTTTTTAGGTGGGCTTATGATTGGGATTTTACATTAAGCCTTACCTATATGCACCTGGTATGTAAGCTATCATGGTTTAGATCAGCTACAATTACCAATTAAGGGGTGGATCAATTCTGTAAAATTAGATATAGGGATTTGTACCTATAAAATTTTGGAGGGCTTCTGTAACGAAGGCCTCTAATTCCAAACTATTCCTCCATTCATTACTTAGTTTAGGTTAAACTAAAATAAAAATGAAATATAGTTTGATCTAAATGTCTGTTGTCTTTTAGACGAACGACGTAGGATTTGGTATTCCTAATAAATTTTGAAGTCTATGGCGAGACTCATCAAAATGAATAGACAATCTAGAATAGAAACGATCGAATCGGTTCAATTTAGAAATTGTGAGACCAGTGTAGTTTATTGTACCTTGAGTAGCTTTAAACTACATTGACTCTTCGACGATTGAGATTTAACAAAACGAACTGCATGTTGGCATAGTTAAATCCATATCATTCATTAACCAATGTTAATACAAAACCTTTTTGGCTGGGAGTGTTCAGAACCAAACAATATCTCAACTAATGACAACAGTAATGACTAAACAACACGGAAACAACGTTTCACTGCTTCGACACACTCTTGTCGTCAGATTCCAAAGTGCAACACACAAGAAAACAGGTCTCAACTTTATGACCGAGGTCAAATTAAATCTCGTGGATTTAAACGGTTGTTAAGGTTAGTTTTTTGTTGTGGGTTTTAGGCTTAGCGTTTCTAAGTTCAAGTTGGACAATGCGACTTATAGGGTGGAAAATATGGTAGTTTAAACCTGATTAGTTTATTTACTAACTTGTGTTTGGACGACCTTATTATCCCATGAAGTCGGTGTGTTTGTGAGATCTTTGTCTTTTGTGTGTTACGAACCCCAAATGACCGGACCAAAATCACCACAAAATTAGACAATAATCAAGTTTTTATTTTTCTGCTCTGATTGGCTCTGGTGTCGATCAGGGACCCTCTGGCTGGAGCAGTCTGTAGGATGGAGGAGAACGGTTAGTGGTCTGATGGTGAAATGAAACTTAACAGTCAATGAGAAATAGCCACTAACCGTCTCACAGATGGATGGGGTTTCAGAGCAGGGAGGAACTCCAGCTGATCAGGTCCGCTGCGAGTGGGGCTGTTGCCTGTGAAGGAATGCAGCCGGTCGCAGCGAGGGGTCCGTGACGTAATCCAGCAGGCGAACACCGGGAAGCAGAAGAGCAGATGAACCGATGGGGACAGGCGATGAGACAAAGTGAGGCGATCCAGGGTCAGTAACGAACGAATCCAGCAAACGTCAGTCCAAGAGGGAGAAGGCAGAGGCAGGTGAACAGGCAGGCAAGACGTCAGAACCAGGAAATCAATGAGGCGAGGATAAGAAACAGGAAGAGGGACAGAACGGGCGCGATAACTACTCACTGTGTACAGTTTTCAACTATCTGGCAAATACCTGATGTGAGAGTCTGACTTATAAAGGGTGTAGCAGCAGGTGCAGCTGATTTGAAACTAATCAGCGCAGCAGTGAGGACAAACCGGTTCCAAAATGAAGGCAAACCTAAACCCACATACAGACAGGAGACAGGACAAACCGGTTCCAAAATGAAGGCAAACCTAAACCCACTTACAGACAGGAGACAGGACAGAATCCAGAAACAACAAGCAGTGTTGTACAGAGTGAGACTAAAATCTAAATCTAACCTAACAGGCGTGAAACGTGACATATCCCCACCTCAAGGGACGCCTCCAGGCGTCCCACCTGGTTGGTCCGGATGGAGTCTATGGAAGTCAGTGATGAGGGACCTGTCCAAAACATAGCGGGAGGGAACCCAGGAACGCTCCTCCGGGCCGTACCCCTCCCAGTCAACCAGGTACTGGAGGCCGCGGCCCCTCCGTCTAGAACGGAGGAGGCGACGGACAGTATAGGCGGGGGACCCGTCGATAAGGCGGGCAGGAGGAGGGGACCGAACAGGGGGGTGAAAACCAGAAGTCACCACGGGCTTGACACAGGAAACATGAAACGTGGGGTGGACACGGAAGGACTTGGGCAGGGAGACACGAACACAAACGGGGTTGATGACTTTGGAAATTGGGAAAGGACCAATAAAACGGGGAGCAAGCTTACGGGACTGTGCCTTGAGGGGAAGATTCCTGGTGGAGAGCCAGACCTTCTGACCCACCTTGTAGTCGGGTTGAGGGGTCCTGCGGCGGTCAGCTTTTCTTGTATAGACCGCCGTAGTTTTGAGCAAGGCCCGTCTGGCTCTCCTCCAGACCCTCTGGCACCTGAGGGCCGCTAAATGGGCAGAAGGAACAGCAGCGTCACGTTCCTGAACAGAAAAGACAGGGGGTTGATAACCAAACACAACATAAAAAGGGGAAAGACCAGTGGCTGAGGAAGGGAGAGAGTTAATGGCATGTTCCACCCAGGGGAGAGCGGAGGACCACTTTTCAGGGTCCTGCTGGCAAAGGAGTCTAAGCTTACCCTCCACCTCCTGAGCTGTGTTTCCATCCATTTTCATTTCGATTTTTGAGCTAATTTTTGAAATCTCGCAAATATGTAAATACAAATTAATGCGAAGCAGAAGTGTTTCCATCTGCTGGCTTGAAGCGCATCTACCAAGCCACGCACAGCGTCATTACGTCAGACGTCAGCGTCATTACGTCAGACGTCAGCACTGCGCATGTCCAGCGCATGTCTACAGTAAACAGGAAGTAGCAGTTGAAAACAGAACCTGGCCACACATCTCGTCAAAATGGAGAGAATATTTCAGGTACGTGTTGCTATCGGTCGAGTTGTATTTATTCTGTCATACAAACTAGTTTTAGCGATGTTACATGTTGTCCGGAGCGGAAACAGCTGATCAGTCACGTGACGTGAATGTTCGCTTCGGCAGCACGAGTCGGCAAATGTGTTTCCATCTGTCGCTGTGCGCATCTGCTCATTTTCGAACATCCCAAAAACCACCTCAAGCGAGCGTATAAACTTTTTGGCGAACTTGAGAAAGTAAATACGGATTTTGCCGTTTCCATTAAGCTTTTCTGCTGCGATACTTCAAAATGCGCACCTAGAAACCTTGATGGAAACACGGCTCTGGTTGGCCCTCTCAGCCTGGCCGTCAGTCTCAGGGTGGAAGCCAGAAGAGAGACTGACGGAAATCCCAAGCAGACTACAGAACTCCCTCCAGAAGAGAGAGACAAACTGAGGGCCCCTGTCAGAAACAATATTAAGAGGGAGTCCGTGAAGTCTGAAAACTTCTCGGGCCATGATGTGGGCCAAGTCCTTAGAAGATGGCAGTTTCCTAAGGGGTACAAGATGAGTCATCTTGGAGAAACGATCTACATCTGCTGTGATGTCGGTAGAATTAGAAAGACGCAGTCGGAACAGCATGGATGATGGCGAAGAGGAAGAGGAAGAGATAGACGAACAGGGAGGGAAAAAGTGGGAAAATGTGGGGAAGGGTGGAAAGAAACAGAGAGCTAATGAAAAAAAAAGGAAAAAAAGAAATGAGGAAACTACAGAAGAAACTGATAGTGATGATGCGTCAAAAAATCCATCTATGAATGTCATAATAAGATTTGAGGAAGAAGGGGGAGTAAAGAAAATTGACCCACTTAAGTTAACAAACACACTTAAAGCACAAGTTGGAGAAATCAAATATGCTAAAATACTGAGAGACGGAAATCTTCTGATTGGGTGCAATACAGAAGCTCAGATGGAAAAAGCGAAGAAAATTGGATGGGTGTGCAAAATTAAAGTCAAAACAGTTGTAAGAGTAGGTGAAAAAAGAGATAATGGAAGTAGAGGAGTCATTGTAGGAGTACCTTTAAATGTAAACATGAAAGACCTGGTCGGGAATCTAAAGCAAAGAAATGAAGAAGTAAAAGGAGCAAGAAGAATGACTAGAGCAGTGTTTTCAACCTTTTTTGAGCCAAGGCACAGTGTTTTCATTGAAAAAAATCCCGAGGCACACCACCAACCAAAATTGTAAACATAGATACACTGTATCCGCCTATATCAAATACAGTACATAGTCATTCTTATCAAAGTGTCTTGAATAGGAATGAAATAAACACAAAAATTTATTTTTATCATATTTTATATTTCTTATTTCAAATTGCACTTAACATGTCTTCAAAAATACACCCGAACAGTACCACAACAATGTGGTCTTAAATTTAAAGATGTTGTAGAAAGGTGGGGGCAGGCTTTTTTGATAATTTCCTAGGCACACCTGACGATCACTCGCGGCACACTAGTGTGCCTAGGCACAGTGGTTGAAAAACACTGGACTAGAGGTCCAGAGAAAGTTGAAACTGAAACTGTGCTGGTGGAATTTGAAGCAAAAGATGTGCCAAAGGAAGTTTTCTTTGGCTTGATAAGATTTAGTGTTAGGGAATTTATACCTAAACCAGTGAGATGTTTCAACTGTCAGGGATTTGGACATATTGCTAAAGTGTGTAAAGGAAAAAGGAGATGTGCCCGATGTTCTGGGGACCATGAATATGGAAAATGTGGAGCTGGAGTCAAACCCAAATGCTGCAGCTGTGGAGGAGAGCATAGTGTTGCTTTCTGGGGGTGTGAAGTGATGAAGCAGCAAACAGTTGTGCAGAAAACAAAGGTCACGCAGAAAGTAACATATGCAGAAGCATGTAAAATGGTTGAAAAAGAGAAACCACACGGAAAACCAAAAATAGAAGAGAGAAAAATAGAAGAGAAACAAGTAATCCAAAAGGTTATGGAAATGGTTGAAAGAAAAATAGATGAAGAGAAGAAGAAGATGGTGACATTTATTGCAGGAGTAATAAATGCAACATCAGACGTGAAGTCCAAAACAGAAAGAATTCAAATCATTGTGAAGGCAGCATGTCATAGTCTAGATATGAAGAACATCAGATGGGAAGAAGTAAGGGAAGAGCTATGTAGCCAAACAAGTCAAGAAGGATCATGTGGTTAATTCTTATCACAATCCTAATCCTACAGTGGAACGCAAGGAGTCTTTTGTCAAATGGTCAAGATTTTAAACAGTTTATTTATGAAGAGACAGAAAAACCTGACATAATCTGTATACAGGAAACATGGTTGAAGGCTTCTTTAGATTTTAGAGTTCATGGATATACTGCAGTTAGATTCGATAGGAAAAAAGGGAATGGAGGTGGGTGTCTTTCTCTGATTAAAGAAGGCATTCCGTATAAAATAAATGAAAGGAAAGGAGACTTAGAATATGTAGCAATTATGGATAGAAGGAAAAGAAATAATGATTATAAATTATTACAACCCGTGCAAAAAGATTGAATTAAGTGAACTTGAGGAGATAGGTATGAAAGGAAATATTATTTGGTGTGGAGACTTTAATGCCCATCATTCACTATGGGGGAGTGAAAAAATAGATTATAATGGTAATATATTAGAAGAATTTTTGGATGATAAAAATCTTGTATGTTTGAATAATGGAGCGAAGACAAGAATCGATATTAATTCTGGTAAAGAATCGGTATTAGATTTAACATTTGTATCTAGCTGCTTGGCTCCATTATGTGAATGGCAAGTAAGAAATAAATCATTTGGTCTAGTCTTATTTTTAATTCTGGCACTATATGAGTTGTAATTCTTGTTGAATTT
This sequence comes from Garcialebias charrua, assembly GCA_038048925.1. Lineage (NCBI taxonomy): Eukaryota > Metazoa > Chordata > Actinopteri > Cyprinodontiformes > Rivulidae > Garcialebias > Garcialebias charrua. Next base: position 16,264 of record JBBPBX010026141.1, read on the forward strand.
TATCAACAGATACAGATTTAATCTATAATTGAACACTAATATACCGCTAAGTAACAATGTTAAGACAGAAGTCACAGAGTATGGTGAAATATATGTGCTCTCTGACATCTAGAAAGTATCGGAAATATCGGCAGGTTTGTTCCGATACCCGATACTTACATTCTGCTGGTATCGGATACAGATACCGATAATGGATCGGATCTGCCCCATCCCTACTTGAAATGCCATTTATCTAGTTATTATCAATGTAGGAACAATTTAACACTTTCTGGGAGCAATAGAAGTTGCAGTATATTTAAAACTTCCTGTTTAATTGTTGATTATTCTTTTCTCCTGAATCCTTCAGCCGATGGCCAGAGAGTACCAAAACGGTGACGGGTTTGGCTACATTTTGGCATTCAGAAGAAAAGACTCATCATCATGGTCAGAAGTCAAAATTCCACAAGTGGACTCATCTCGTTTTGTCTACTACAACCAAAGCCTGACACCGTATAGTCCATTTGAGGTGAAGATCAAAGCGTATAACCGGAGAGGAGAAGGTCCATTCAGCCAGATTGTGGTAGTTCACTCTGCAGAGGAAGGTAAGGAACACTGATCCATCAAGCCTTTGCATCACAAACAGGATCACTGAAAAGGGGCACTAGTAGTGGTGCAGTCCAAACCACACCGGGAAAATCTAGACTGTGTGGCAAGAATGGAGACTCAGCTGGTTTGGTTCTATTGAGACCAGATCTTTGGTGTCTTCCACTTTAATCTTTGGTCTTTGATCTTTCTATGAACACCAGTCTTTGGTAGCACCCTTGGCACCCTCATAATTGTGCCATCACAAGACCTTCCAAGTTCACAAAATGTATACGCTGAAAATTTAAACTCCCGTGACCCCTCAACAATTCTGCAAAACGTAGGATCTGGTCCAGAGAGAGTTTCTTTTGAAAAAGTTTTGAGGTGTTTAAAAAGCTCTATAGAAGCTTGACACAAGGAGTAGACCAAATTTGCCCTGAGATGCAGAAAAATCTGAAGCTTATAAGGCTTTCATGGTCAGCATGTCTCTACAATGTCAGTATGGCCATGTCTACAATGAGCAGGAGGGCCTCAGTCGTGGTTGTGGAACAGTGGCCAAATAAGTTAATTAACCTTGGCTGAAACTTGAAGCTGAAAAACTGAAAGTTATGCACCATAACTCATGTTCCCTGAAGGAAGGGAACGAGGTGCAACATACTTGCTATGGGAATTGCGCCCCCGCGCGATTACCTGAAGGAATATACTCACGCCTTTACGGCTAGGGGCGTCACCGCCGCGCCAGAGGCCCCGCCCTCTGGGTACTTAAGCGGCTTGCGCCCCTCCATCTTTCTCCAAAATTGCACTTCACCGAGCTTTCAGCATTGAAAAGGGCCAGATATGTTGCACCTCGTTCCCTTCCTTCAGGGAACATGAGTTATGGTGCATAACTTTCAGTTCCCTTTCAGTCTGGTCTCTCGGTGCAACATACTTGCTATGGGAACGTAATCCATTCACGCCCTTGAAATGCTCAGCAAAGTGCATGTGAGAACATCCGTCCTAAAAGACAGGCATCTCCCAGCTACTATCTGCAGGGAATGCAGAAAGCACATGCTAAGAGGAAAAAATGTCAAATGTAAGAAACACCAACGTGATGTTTCCATTGGGCATATATATGTACACACCAACTAGAGACAGCTTAAGCGTGCTCCATCAGTGTGAATACTTATCATCCCCTTTTTCCATTGGAACATCCTGAGAAACAAGAGGAAAAATGGACCCACCACGTCACAAGAAATTGGGTGACAGATGTGGAGGTAGAAAACCCAAGCCAAGCACAGGGTAACCTCTCAGGTCCTTTTTAGCTTTGTTCTTAATGTTATTGTTGTTTGTTTTGGGACAAAGCAACCAAAGCCTTAGGCTCTCAGCCAGATCCTTTAAGAGGCCAGTCTGAAAGTTGCCATAACTCTGGACGTGCGTGTAGAAGCTGTCCATGCACCTGAGTCAGTAGGTCCCTGTGAGAAGGCAATTGCCATGGTATCCCAGATAGTATTGAAATCAGCTCCGGGAACCATGTTTTCTGTGGCCTCCTGGGGGCTATGAGAATCAAGGAGAGAGCACCCTGACGTACCCGTTCCAATGTCACCCCAATCAGAGGGACAGGTGGAAAGGCATAGTAGAGCACCCCTGCAGGCCAATCATGTGTCAGAGCATCCATACCCAATGGAGGGTCTGCTTCCCTTAAGGAGAAATAAAGGTCACAGTGTGAGCTAGCCCTGCAGGCGAACAGGTCCACAGAGGCTTTCCCAAATCGTGACCAGACCTGTTCCACAATCCGTGGGTTCAGGCTCCATTCTGACGCCGAAAGAGGTCCTCTTGAGAGGGCGTCCGCTCCATAATTTAGTTCACCAGGGACATGAGTCGCCCTAAGTGACAAGATTCTTGGAGCACACCATGTGAGCATCCTCTGCGCCAGTCCTAGGAGGGCCTGGGACCTTGTCCCTCCCTCTTTGTTGATGAAGGACACTGTGGTCCTGTTATCTGATTTCACTAGGATGTGTTGTCCAGCAATCAGACCTTAGTTGAAGAAGTATTTTCATGACAGAAATACGGCCAACAGCTTCCTGTTCATTCCAAAGGCCGCAGGCGTTCTGAGTTCTACAGATGGTCCCCCATCCTGTTTTTGAGGCATCCGTCGTGATGACCACACGAGATGACACCCTTCCCAATGAGACCCCTTCCGTGAAAACGGACAAATCTCTCCAGGGTTTCAGGGCCTCCAGGCACTCTGGATCTATTCTAACCTTCTCTGCCTGATTAGGCAGGTCAGGCTGTATTCGTTGGTTTAGCCATAGCTGCATGGGCCGCATTTTTGGTAAAGCGTGTAGCACATAGGGAATGGCTGCCGCCAAAAGTCCTAAGAGGCGTTGGCAGGTTTTCGCAGGGACCCGTTGGTCCAGTATAAATCCTTCCAGGCAACGGCGAATGAAGGAAACTCGTTCCTTCAAGAGCCATGCTCTGTACTGGACGGTGTCGATCTGTACTCCCAAAAATACGGTAATCCGTGATGGAGTCAAATCACTTTTTTGTAGGTTTATGACCAAACCAAGAGACTCTAGGTGAGAAATCACCCTTTAGGAGTGTGACTAGGCCTGCTTTCTGCTTTCAACCAGAATTAGCAGGTCATCTAGGTAATTCATGACCCTGAGTCCTTGATTCCTAAGAGGGGTCAGGGTTGCATCCAGACATTTAGTAAATGTACGCGGAGCAGTCTTTAAACCAAAGGGTAAAGCTTTGAATTCATAAGCGTTTCCCTCGAAGGCAAAGTGGAGGAACTTCCTGTGTTTCCTCCATATGCCTATATGAAAATAGGCATCTTTTAAATCCATTGTACATGCGTAGTCTCTAGGTCTCACAGACTGGAGGACTTGCCGCAGTGTAAGCATCTTGAACTTAAATGTTTTAATCCTCATGTTGAGAGTCCTGAGATCCAGAATCGGTCTCAGGGAATGATCCTTTTGGGCATTAGGAAGTATTTACTGTAGTGGCCAGAGCGTAGCTTGCGTCCTGACACCAAGCTAATCACTCCCTTTTGCAGCATTGTTGAGACTTCCTCCCTCAGCATGTGTGCACTTTTAGGGTTAATTTTAGATTGTAGCACCCTTGTGAAGCGGGCGGTCTTTTTGAGAACTACAACTTGAGCCCATGACGTATCGTTGTCATGACCCAATCATGCATGCGCGCTGAGCCTAGAGGGCATGTTGAATTGCTGCTCGTCATGTTTTAGCGCCAGAGGGGTGACCTTTGACCCCTCTTGCACTCTTTTGAGCAGGAGGGTCGGCCCGACAGAAGATATCGCGATCTGACCGTCTTAGGCAGAGCTCGTGTATCTTGCTGTGGTTCATAGTTTGACCACATGGTTTGTTTATAAAAATGGGACTCGAGTCAAGAACAAGGGCAATCTGTGCTTTGGTACTTTTATTTTCGTACATGTCTGAAATAGTGTTTGTTTTGTTTACACATGCAATATTCGAGTCATGTTTGGTGCGCGTACACATACCACTCGCTCCTCGTAGTTTTTTACAAGGGGAGACTGGGCTCAAGAGGTTAGGTTCCCGTACCACGTGGACGGACAAACCTGTAAAATTATCAGTTTGTCCTGTTTCATCAGGTTCAAGTCTGTTTTCCACATTGGATCACTGAAGAGGTCCTTGGACGGTACTGGAAGGTTTCACCGCCACCAGCAGGTCTCTTCCGTGGTAGGCCACGCGTGTCTTCCTTTAGGGATGCAAAGCTTTTCCTCGGCAACCACTCGCAGAAGGCTTCTGCCTGTTTGCATCTTTGTTCCTGCCTGGCCTGGACGCGTTCCAGGTCTCCCCCGAAGAGTCCTGTCGACTCGATCGGGTGCTGGAGGAAAGTGAACCTCTGGTTTTCTGGGAGGTCCGAAAGAGTTAGCCAAAGATGGCACTAGGCGACAACTATTTCCACCATTGCCTTGCCTTAGGAAATGGCTATTGTCCCTATCATGTGGAGCACGAGGTCCGAGTCATGGCGGACCTCCTCTATGGCTTCCGTTGCGGCCTGCTTGTCTTTTGTTACCTGGATATGTTGGCGTTTTTCCACCAGGTATGCCTACACCATGGTCGATGCATTCATTGCGCGAGCCGCAAGGCCCTGAGCCTTGTAGCACTTCTCGAGTTGTTTCTCCGAAGAGCGGCAATTCCCTGCTAGGTAGCGTGGGTTTCGTCCCCGTGGCTGTGGGGAGCCAGGTGAGCCTCCAAAGTCTCTTCTATTAGGGGTGCGTTGGCGAGGTGTGCTGTCTCCATTCCCGTGACGTCAAGGAGTCGGGATAGTGGCAGCATGATGGAAGCTCCGGGTTCCGCCCAGGATCGTTTGAGCTCCATGAGGAAGTCCGGAAAATGGGCATTTTCTGCGACGTTGTCGGCAGTTTCGCGTAGAAGTAGCTTCCCGCTAGCCTCGTAGCCTGTTGGCGAGATGTGGGTTCTGGCCACGTGACCTGCAGGGCATCTGCCACCCTATGGCATAGGTCGAACAGGGCAGGTACCGACAAGTCCGGTTCCGGTAAGATTTGCGCCAGGTTCTGGGAGGAATCAGCAGTTTCTCCTTTGTGACCATATTCGACGTCTTGGTCGGACACTTCAGGCGTCGAGTCCTCGGCGGCAACTGAGGAGTCTGACATGTTGTCCTCTCCGACTCGGCCGTTGCATTCCAGGTCCACATTGTCGGGCTCCGGTTCAGGAGCGAGCACTTTAGTGCAACGTGCGACCTTCAGCGCCGCGTTTCTAACCATGGATTTGGCCAACGCGTCAGCCCGTCGTTTACTCACTACTGCCGACATTCAACGGCAGTGAGAGCAAGAGTCTGGGAATTCCAGCGCTTTCCTCGCGTGCAGAATCCCTAGGCAGACAGGACAGGCCTTGTGGGTGTCAGTCGCCGAGAGGGAGTAGCCGTAGCCACTGGGGCATGGGCGCGAGCGAGGACTCGTCGTCTTGGTTTTCCTCCTCCTTGTCTTCCGTTTTCCCTTCTCGGGAGCCATGTCCGGCGAGAAGCGTCGAAGTTGTTCCTAGTTTCCTTTTGTTTGAAGCCGTCTTCTCCGTCATCTTGCTTACACTGGTTAGCCTGCTAATGATAGCAGGAGGTTGTGACAAAGTTAGCGCCGTCGAGCGAAAAGCTACGGAAAAGAAGAAAACTTTGAAGGTGAGTAGAAAAACGCTGGACTAGCTTTCGCCAGCCCAGCAATACACAGGAACATTTCTTTGTACGCTCAGTGTAGGGAGCAAGCTCACCTCAGTCGAGCGAAGCGACAACAGAGAAGTCCCACAAAGTTCAGGTGTTAAGCGAGGTGAAGGGCAAAAAAGAGAAAGATGGAGGAGTGCAAGCCGATTAAGTACCTAGAGGGCGGGGCCTCTGGCATGGCGGTCACGCCCCTAGCCATAAAGGCGTGAGTATATTCCTTCAGGTAATTGCACGGGGGCACAATTCCCATAGTAAGTATGTTGAACCGAGAGACCTACTGACAGGGAACTGAAAGTTATACACCATAACTCATGTTCCCTGAAGGAAGGGAATGAGGTGCAACATATGCTATGGGAATTGCACCCCCGCGCGATTACCTGAAGGAATACATTCACGCCTTTACGGCAAGGGTGTCAGCGTTGCGCCAGAGGCCCCGTCCTCTGGGTATTTAAGCCGCTGACGCCCATCCATATTTTTCCAAAATGCACTTCACCGAGCTTTCAGCATTGAAAGGATCAGATAAGTTGCACCTCGTTCCCTTCCTTCAGGGAACATGAGTTATGGTGCATAACTTTCAGTTCCCTTTCAGTCATGTCTCTCGGTGCAACATATGCTATGGGAACGTAATTCATTCACGCCCTTGAAATGCTCAGTAAAATGCATGCTAGTGTGAACGTCTGCCCTTGATCAGCAGGCATCTCAAGGCTACTTTCTACTGTGTGTTAGAAAGGACAGCCTGAGTGACATCACACGCAGTAACATCCAAACTGTAATGCTTTGCAAAAGTGTTTATTGAGCTCCAGTTCGCCGTAGCACAAATGTCTGCAACTGTACACCCTTGAACAGTGACCACGAAGTGGCCAAGCCTCGAGTAGAGTGAGCGTGCACTCCAGAGGGTACCTGTTGACCTATGTTACTGTACGCCCTTTTTATGGCTTCAGTCACCCAGTGTGAGAGGCCCTACTTTGAGAGGGCCTTTCCGGTAGCAGGTGTTGCAAAGCACACAAACAGTTGAATTGTTTTTCTCCATTCGGCTGTTCTTTGCATGTAAGTGCTTAAAGCCCTCACAGGGCAAAGAGCCTTCAGCCTTTCCTGTTCCTGAGTGAGGACAGGAGCAGTTGGAAAAGAAGAGAGATCAAAGTCCAGACTTCTAGGGTTTAAAGTCAAGACCTTGGGGATATATGCGGGATTAGGCCTCAAGATGACCTTTGACCCATCAGGGGCGAATCTGGTACACATTGGATGTACAGACAAGGCATGGAGATCACCCACGCGTTTCACTGAGCAAAGTGCCAGGAGTAGAGCCATCTTATAAGATAATAAGTCTATCTTAATCTCGATCAGTGGCTCGAATGGGGGATCACAGAGAGCCCCCCAAACCAGACTAAGATCCCAACCAGGGGTCAGGACCCTGCTGGGGGTCTCAATCTTAGCACGCCTTTCATAAATCTTATTATGATTGGATTCGCGCCAGGCGTCCTGTTTCCCCAGCCTTTGTGACAGGCTGAAATTACTGATAGGAACACCTTATTTGTTGAGAAAGAACAACCTTTTTCTAGTAAGTCCTAAAGAAAAGTCAGAGCTGAGCCAGGTCCCATGAATAAGAAATAATATTTCTTTCTGTGTACCAAGCTTCAAAAATACGCAATTTTTGTGCGTAAAGAGATTGTGTTGATACAGCTCGGGCATGTTGAATGGTTTTTACCACATTTTCTGACAGGCCTGATGCCACCAGTTTGTTCCTTTCTGCCACCAAGCTGAAATTTTTTATAGCTCCAAGCCTAAACAGCGAGACTGCTCCTTCTGGTGACGTAGTGTGTCCCTGAAAAGGAGCCGTTGGTAGAACCAGTTCTCCTCCAAGGGCCCTGGATTCTATGATCCCCTGAGGGTCAACAATGTTAGGGAGCGGGCCTTTTTGCAGATGTGCCGCCATACTTCTCTGATCAAGAGTGTTCGAGGGCAGAGGTAATCTGTTGTCATTATTAGACAAAAGTGGAACAGAATGTCTGTTTTTCCTCTTTTTGTTTGGGGTCATGTGACTGAGGAGCTACGAGTTTTGCAAACGAGCAGATCTCCTGACCCCAGTCCGTTTCCTAGATGGGTCTGGTTTACTGGTCTCCAGCCTTAACAGAGCGCTGGAGCCAGACAAACTGCCAGGGGTCTGTGCTTCACCCGGTGGGGGATATTGTTTAAGAGCAGAGCTGAATCAGCACAGTGAGTATGGTCACGTGCTGCAGGATCACTGCTTGAAATTGCGTGTCATCCATCAAAGATAAAGGGACAGCCGTAGCGTGAGAACGTGGAGATGGTTCTTTGTGCTTGGCAGACTTTAAATTGGTTGGTGACAGAGAGCTCAGTTCCCTTCGATTAAAAGGAAGAGGAATCTGATTCAGCCCTCGTTTGTTTACACACACAGCCGTTTGATCACAATCGCCTTTGTAAACATGTGAAGCTTGTGGTCGCCTGTGGGCTTCTGCCGTAGCACCCCCGACCCTTACTGGGAGTCATTGAATGGGTGTCCAGGAAAGTGGCTCGTCAGATTCTGTTGGCGCGCCTCCCTGGGGCACGGACATGTCACGTGTTTGCTTGGTTTGTGTATTGTCCGCCCCGTGTTTCACAACGGAGTGGGAGCTAGAGCACGTGACCCCCCTCACCTGTTTCCGTGAGGGATGTGGGGCCTGCTTGCAGACGCCTCTGTGCCTGTCCGCTACACACGGAACAGAGGCACCCTGCTGTGGCTTATCGATTAGGCTAACACCCCGTGAGCCGTGAGGGAGGGGGGAGGGAAGTGGCCCCCTCCCTTTATGTCGGCTAGCAGGCCAGAGGGACCCGTTCTGCTGAAGTTATTGTGTTTTTTTAGTGTTTTTTTAGAGTCAATAAAACAGAGATGGGCTGTTTTTTTAGCTTTACTCGTGCGTAAGTGTAACGACATGTTTGATTTTATATCACTCACAACAGGAAAAACATGATTTGTGCATGCAACAGAGTTACCAACTTTGTGTACCGTGCAAAAAAATAAAGTCTGGACATGAAAGGATCATTCCCCATACCGCGTGGGCGGGTGATCGTGTAAAATCAAGACGTGGACCTGGTTCATCAGGCACGCTTTTGTCTGGTGTCCCGGTTCGTCGAGGAGGCCCTGTGTCTGACCGCCTGGCGAGGGACAAACCTGTTTTTGCTCCAAGCATGTTCGGTTCGAGGTGGACCCGGCGGTTGATTCTGCCGGTGCTCGTCCTCGTATGCCGGTCGCTTTTGCGGTGGGGCCCGTGTTGCTGAGCGGTGTCGAGGTTGCGCAGGTCTGCCCCCAGCAGACTCCCTGGGGGGGATGGGGGGGTGAAGCTTCTCCTGGGAATGCCCCCCCAGAGAGCTTCAGCCTGTTTGCGTCTCTGGTCCAGCTTGGTCTGAATTCGATCCAGAGCTTTCCCAAATAATCCCATGGGTTCTATCGAGTGGTGGAGAAAAGACACCTTTTGTCCCTCGGGGAGATCAGTTAAAGTCATCCACAGATGGTGTATCGCGATGACCACTTTGGCCATGCCTCTACCTTGAGCAACAGCAGCTGTCCCCATCATGCAGAGCACAAAGTCTGTTGCCCTGCGGGCTTCATCCAGCAAGTCAGCGGCAGCTTGCTTGTTCGTTGTTACCTGGAGCTGTTGCAGTTTTTCAGCCAGGTAAGCCTGCATCAACGCGGACGCGTTCATCGCGCACGCCGCGAGTCCCTGAGCTCTGTGGCATTTTTCGAGCAGAGAAGCTGAAGCTCGACAGGCTTTGCTGGGGAGAGTTGGTTTTGTCCCGGATGACTTGGGAGCCAGGTGAAACGCCAGCGTGTCCTCAATTTGAGGCACGTTAGCTATTCCCACCTCATCCATCCCGTCCACGTTGAGAAACTGCGAGAGTGGTAACAGCATGGGAGCTCGGGGCTGAGCCCAAGTGAGAGTCAGCTCTGTGAGGAAGTCTGGGAACACGGGCATCCTTTGCCTCGTGACAGCTTGCTGCTTTGAGTAAAAATAGTTTCCTGCCAGCCTCGTGACCTGTTGACGAGGCGGAGGTTCTGGCCATGGGATCTGCAACGCGTCTGTTGCTCTGTGACACAGGTCGAACAGAGCAGGGATGGAAAAGTCAGTTTCTGGGAGCACAGTACCGGGGTGCGGGAGAGATCTTCTCCCTGTTCCTCGTATTCGACGTCCGCGTCCTCCGCGGAAAATTTGCCCGAGGCTGAAATTGAGATCTCGTCCTCGTTCATCATGCCTCGAGTGTCGAATTCAACTGTTAAGTCCACCATGGGAGCCAGCATGTCAGGGCTGTCACCCCATTCGACCCGTGTGCTGTCATCCAGAGCCATGTTCTCGAGCTCCGGTGTGGGAGTGAGGGGCTCGGTGGTGTCCGGGTCCGCTGGCGCTGCAGCGGCGCCCATGGCCTTGGGGACAAAGTCCGCCCGGTGCCTCCTCACCGTCTCCGGCATCTGGCTGCAGTGTGGGCAAGTGTCAGGCGCATCCAGCGCCATTTTTGCGTGTAACATCCCCAAGCAGACGGGACAGGCCTCATGGGTTTCCGTCGCTGCGAGGGAGAAACCGCATCCGCTAGGACAGGGGCACAAGGTTGGGCTCGTCGTCCTGCTCGTTTTCCTTGGAAGTCTTGTCTTTCGCTTTCCTTTCTCCGGAGGCATGTCCGAGATAAGGCGAGCGAGTCCTTCCAGAATCCTTTTTCTTTTATTTTGAGACTTCTCCTCCGTCGTGTCACTTTCGCTGGCTAGCCTGCTATGAATTAGCAGGGGTAGCGGTGTGACGCAGTTAGCGCCGTCGAGCGAATCAGTGTGCGGAGAGAGGAGAATAAAAAACTTTGGGGTAAAGATAAAATGTGCCGGACTAGCTTTCACTAGCCTAGCAGTACGCAAGAATAATTCTCTTACGCTCTGTGTAGGGAGCAAGCTCACCTCTAGTTGAGCGATGAAGCAACAGAGAAGTCCCGCAAAGAGAGGTAGTTCAGGTTTAAGCAAGGTGAAGGGCAAATAGAGAAAGATGGATGGGCATCAGCGGCTTAAATACCCAGAGGGCGGGGCCTCTGGCGCAACGCTGATGCCCTTGCCGTAAAGGCGTGAATGTATTCCTTCAGGTAATCGCAAGGGGGCGCAATTCCCATAGCATATGTTGCACCAAGAGACATGACTGAAAGGGAACAATTGTTTGTTTTCTGAGTTTGACACGTGTCCAGGTACCATAAACAGTTAAGCAGGTGGTCTCAAAGCCATCCAGGCAGGTGGGTGGGCCTTGCTCCTTAGCATTCAGGAACAGAAAGCAGCCAATTCTGTGGGACTTGCAGGCTGTCAGGGAATCCTGTGCCAATGTTGCACCATCAGCATATTCCTGGACTGGAACTGTGGTGTCCTTATAATCCTGGAGTCTGGGGCAGGGGCTATGGTGGTCATGGAATCCTAGCCAGATGCCGTATTGTCTTCTGTAGTCCTGGCTAGGTGCTGTAATGTCAGCGTCAGTCAGAGTCAGAGAATCTTTATTGTCATTTGCACCACATGTGGCACATGTGATGAAATGAGATTATGTACACAGGGTCCCAGTTACATCCATCAATAAAATGCAAAAGAAAAACAGTAATAACATCTAAGATATGAGCTAAGAAAAACCTCAATTAAAAATACAATAAGCACTAATATCATAAAACAAACATTACTCCAAACAGCAGCACGAACATGAGTCTGTGTGAGCAGTTGAACACGAATGAACTCAGCAACATGAAACAGATCAGCAGCAACATGAAACAGATCAGCAGAAACATGAAACAGATCAGCAGCAACATGATGTGATTCTTCACTGTGATTATTCTGATTATTTATTTATTCAGCCTCAGGGTAGAAGCTGTTCCTCAGTCTAGTGGTTCTACACTTAATACTCCTCAACCTCCTTCCTGAGGGGAGTGGGGCAAAAAAGTGTGTGTGCTGGGTGAGTGGATTCCTTCATGATGCAGGTGGCCCTCTTCCTGCATCTGGAGGTGTAGATGTCTGTGATGGTGGGGAGACTGACTCCAACATCTTCTGTGCAGCCTTCACCACTCTCTGCAAAGCTTTTCTTTCTGCAGCTGTGCAGCCTCCATGCCACACGTTGATGCTGGAGCACAGGATGCTCTCCACTGCACACCTGTAGAAGGAGGTGAGGACTGAGCTACTCAGACCAGCTCGTCTCAGCCGTCTGAGGAAGTAGAGTCTCTGATGACCTATCTTGATCAGGCTGGTGGTGTTGTTGCTCCAGCTAAGGTTGTCGTTCATGTGTACACCCTGGTACTTGTAGCTGGAGACCACTTCCACCACAGATCCTGTTCTGTTCAGTGGGGTGTGGGTGTGTTTGTTCATTCTGAAGTCTACAATCATCTCCTTTATCTTCTTCACATTGATGTGAAGGTTATTCTCTTTGCACCAGCTCTCCAGGTGTTCCACCTCCTACCTGTAGCTGGACTCGTCATTGTTTGTGATGCATTCCACCACAGCTGTATCATCTGCAAACTTTACAATATGACAGCCTGTGTGGTGGCTGCACAATCATATGTGAGTTGAGTGAACAGGAGAGGGCTCAACACAAATCCTTGAGGAAAGCCAGTGCTGAGGGTTATGGTGGAGGAGGAGAAGTTGTGGAACCTCACTGACTGTGGTCTGTTTGTAAGAAGTCTAGGACCCAGTTTACAAATGGAGGGGCTTCTTACTAAATTGAATAGTTTGTCTATCAGAGTTTGGGGGATCATGGTGTTGAAGGCAGATGTGAAGTCCACAAAGAGCAGACGGACGTATGAGTCCTTCTGTTCCAGGTGGGTGAGAGCAGTGTGGACCACAGAGGAGATGGCGTCCTCTGTTGATCGGTTCTCGCAATATGTGTACTGGTGAGGGTTCTCGTTTATGTTGATGGTTGTTTTGATTAGAGATGCACCGTTCCACATTCTCACTTTCGATTCGATACTTATTAACTGGGTATCGACCGGTATCAATATTTTTTCTATCCATTACTGTTCAGGTATGTGAATCTGTATAATGAGATTTTTGTACTGAGATTATTCATTTTAACATTGTGTGAGATATACCCAATGAAAACACTATTGAGCCTTACAACAGGAAACTCACAAACTGCAACAGCACACAAGAGGCAAGTCTACCACACATGTCCTTCTCACTCATGGTTCAGCAGGAAAAACTAAAAAACTGCTAAGCATGATGGGAAAGACAACAATATCCACTTCCTTCTTGGTTAAGGGGAGTGGCTGTGTTGTCTTTCCCATCATGCTTAGCGTTTTTTGTTTTGTTTTTTGTTTTCCAGATGCACCTAAAGCTGGCAAACTAAAAAACTGCTAAGCATGATGGGAAAGACAACAAAATCCACTTCCTTAGTGGTTAAGGGGAGTGGCTGTGTTGTCTTTCCCATCATGCTTAGCTGTTTTTTTGTTTTTCCAGCTGAACCATGAGTGAGAAGGACATGTTTGTGGTAGACTTGCCTCTTGTGTGCTGTTACAGTTTGTGAGTCTCTTGTTGTTAAGTTCAACAGTGTCTTCATTGGCTGTAAATCACACAATGTTAAGAGTAAGACAGTAGTCACAGAATGTTATGGAACACAATTACTCTTTGAAACTGGATCGGAAATATCTGTAGGTTGGATTCGATATCCGATACTTACATTATGCTGGTATTAGATACAGATACTGGATCGGTTCGATCCCATCCCTAGTTTTGATGTGGGTCATGACCAGTTTTACGAAGCATTTAGCGACTATCAGGGTGAGGGCCACCGGCCGATAGTCATTCAGACCAGACACTGTAGAGCTCTTTGAGACTGGGATGATGGTGGTGGTCTTCAGGCAGGTGGGAACTGTCTCCAGGGCAAGTGAGGTGTTGAAGATGTCTGCTAGCACTTCGCAGAGCTGATCAGCACATTCTTTCAACACTTTCTCTGGGATGTTGTCTGGGTCGGATGCATTGTGAGGGTTGATCCTCCTGAAAGTACTCCTTACGTCTGCTGAAGTCACGCTGAGATGCTCTTCATCCAGTGAAGAGGTGAGTCTGGTGCTGGGTGGTCTGTTTGGGTCTTCAAAGTGTGCATGAAACTTGTTGAGGACATCAGGCAGATATGGGTCTTTGGGACATTGTTTGCTCCTGCCTTTATAATCTGTTATGCATTTAATGCCCCTCCACATGCTCTGTGGATCTTGTGAGGTGAATTGACCCTCGATCCTCTGTGCATATTTGGCTTTGGCCCCTTGCATATTTGGTTTTGGCCCCTTGATGCCAGCAACCAGCTCTTTCCTTGTCCTTCTCAGCTCCTCTGAGTTTCCAGACTTAAAGGTCGTGTTCCTGGCTGCCAGCAGGGTGCGAACCTCTTCATTCAGCCAAGGTTTTCTATGTCCCTGTAATCCCGGAGTCCTGGACAGGTGTCATGGTAGTGATGGACTTCTTGCCAGGTGTTATGGTATCCCTGTAGTCCTGGGCAGATGCTGTGATGTCCCTGTAGTAATTGTCAAGTGCTGTGATGTCACCAAACACTTGGCTAGGATTGTGGTGTTGTCAGTGATGGTATTATTGCCAGTACTGTGTACACGAAACTGTGACTTGGTACATAGGGATTAGTGCTGAAGCATGATGAGGATCTGCATTCAGGCATAAAAATAAAGGTTGTAGCAGGGCTTCGTACAGGACTCAGTAGTGGTGCTAATGGGCAGAAATGGTGGGTTGACTAATGAAAAGAAGATGATAAACAAGGTGCTGTAAGAAAGGTACATGGTACAGTACTGTAGTCCCTTGTTTATTGAGGGGGGATGCATACCCTGATGTATACACACACACACACACACACACACACACACACACACATATATA
>JBBPBX010026142.1:0-17978 GCA_038048925.1 Garcialebias charrua
CTCCCTTTCTACTGAAGACACTGGATGAAGACACCTTGGACTCTCGTTCACCCACCTTGCTACTACTCTCAAAGTAAGGCTTAAGAATTTATCAGAGAGATTATTCTGCCCTCATCCTCCAGGGTTCTAGCTCCCTCCAACGGCGGTCTCCTTTTTCGCTGTAAATAAACACACCATTATTTTTGCATCCTGAGTCTTTGAGTTGTTCCTTCAGTCCGTGGTATCTGGATATTGACCAAAACACCACAAAAATGTGCTCAACATCTGTAAACTAGACGTATTTAGTCATTTTTGTTTCAGTTAGCTTGGATTATCTTTATTTGCGGTTACTCTAAATGTTACTAAGTTGTAGATGTATGTACAACATTTCAGGATAAAAGTAGTAAGACCAAGAGTTTCATTTCAATGTGTTGAGTAGTTTGTGAGAAATGAAAATGTTCATTGCTAAATGTGTGTATTCTGGAAAATGCTCAGCTACTATCATGCCAATTTTTACCTCAATGTCTGTAAAACTGGCTCAGTTATAGCCTATTTGTGTTTGCTAAGGTTGCTTAGCTATGGCAGCCATCTTGAATGGGATTGAATCTAAACTTTTTGAGAGTTTCAATCAAATAAATTCCCTTGTTTGTGATATTATTTGCTAATGCTATGGACAAACACAGACATGGGCAACATTATTGCCATTCACCTTCATTTGTGGACAATCAAAATAGAAATGTGTTCTTAAGCCAACAACTAGAGTAGCCAAGCTATTTATTATGTTTGAGCAGACCATATTATCTCTCCTCCTATACCTCCTATACTGACTGCGTTAATTATAAACATACGGAAAGCAAAACATAAAAGGTAGACACTGCAAAACCTTCAGTCGTCACAAAGAAAGATGGTGAATCAATATTCTTGTGGATAAAGCAAGTAAGCAAACAATCAAACCCTGACAACAAACTGGTGCATGAAGAAAACACACAGAACAAGCTGAACAAAAAGTGTTGGGTGAACATGAAGGTCTGGCTCAAGGCTGCAAAGCAACCATCTCTATTGTCTCTGTCAACAAAAGAAAAAGCAGCGAGAGCAAGAACACAAGGAGAAAATCTACAACTTCACCAGGCTGGGTAAGAATGTGCTGCAGTGCTTCAAACAGAACGTCAATACAAGCATGATTACATGATCCCAGGAATAACACAACCATCTCTGTGTTCATATTCCTCTTTTACTCTGTTCATTCACTAAAATGTGTGTGTTGGAATGGGAATCAGAGATTAGGTTGAGGATGTTTAGCCTCTACCACATCAAATTTAAATTAGCTGATTAACTTATAACCATTTTGTCCCTTATAGCAGAGAGGGGGAATCGGGGAAAAAAAAAACTGTCCGTCCATCCATGCATTCATCCAAGCATGTTGTCAGCATGAAAACTTGAAAATTAAGTGACGTACTGACTTTCATTTTGGTGTGTGGCAACATCTTGGTGCAAGAATGGTTCTTTTCAAAAACTAGATTGCCAAGTCAAAATCCAAGATGGCTGCCACCATATGTGTATATGTAAACCTTGTGAGTTGATAAACTGAAAAATATGAAGTGCCGACTTGTGAGGTGTGTGACTGCATTTAGGTCACTGTCAAAATATAAGTTACAAATTGGGTTGCCATATCAAAACCCAAGATGGCCATTGCCATATATATTTATGTAAACGACCCCCCCCCCCCCCTATCATTTTAGGAAACTATATTTCTAGTATTTGTATTGCTTAAAAAGTATGTATTGTTTCCTCACATTATTGGGGTGGCCCTTGTGAGGACCAAAAATTAATCTATGTTGGTCAAGGCCACCAATGGCCATGCCCTGGCTCCTCCATTGCACCTGTTCACGAATAAAATTCCTCCCTCCACTCCCCAAGATCCATCACTCTGTGCTGCTTTGAACAAGCAACAAAATACAATAACTAACCAAAACTATTTTTTTTTTTTTTTTTACAACTTATTGCAAAAAAACAACTAAAACATTGAGCTTTACTTTCATTCCCTGTTCAATGCCAGTCCAGAAAAAAAACATTCATCTCAAAAACTACAAACATTCACTATTCACTTCCCTCAGTGGTGGGGGACATCAGTGCACTGTTATTTAGTGTTGGCTAAAGATCATTAGCCTTTCTTGAACTGGGCTCACCAGCTTTAGATATAGAAGCAAAGATTACATTCAGAGTTTCACTAAAATCTGTCTGCTGGTTCATGAGGAATTGGACTGCATGTTGTCAATGACTCTGCTACTACAAAACACATTTTTAGTTCAATATCTGTAAAACGGACTCAGCTGTAGCCATTTTTGTGTTGCTAACTGTCAAATCGTGGAGCTCTGCACTCTTTGTTTAAAGTGAGAAAGCTCCCCGAGTGGAAAGCCAAATGTCATCTGTTACAGAATGGAAGCTGCTTTGATTTAAAAACCCTCCGAGAATAAGGATATGAAGAGAGGTGATGTAATGCTATTTTATTTTGTAACCATGTAAATGAAATCTGTAAATAAAAAAATAAAAAAACAATAATCATCAACAACAAAAATACAAAAGTGAGAATTGAATCATTTCAAAGAACTGGACTGTTGCTCAGTGGTCCATGCTCTCCTTTCAGGTGAAAGTAAAATGTCACGTCATTTGTAAATCAAGGTCCCAGAGTCTGGAGGAAGCGCGGAGAGGCCCAGAATCTACATTGTTGACGTCCAGAGTGAAGTTTCCACAGCCAGTGATGGATTGAGGCCATGCCCTTTACTGGTGCTGGTGTAGTGGGTTTCCTGAAGTCGTCAGACAGGTAAGATGCTTCTGACGCCTTCTCTGGTTCAGGAGTGGCTTCACTTGAATGAGACTTTTGTAGCTCATTTGTATGTGCATATAGTGTATAATGTTCATGAGTTTGAAATGTGAATTCAGTTCAATTCAATTTATTTATATAGGACCAAGTCACAACATAAGTTGTCTCGGTGCATTGAACAAAAACATTAATGTACATAAAATTCTATTTGTAACATTATTTATCTAAGGTAGGGTAGGCAGCAGATTGCACTGAGTCTTCATTTTGTCGCAGTCATCCATTTTGAGCAAGCACAAAGGCGACAGTGGAAAGGAAAAACTCCTTCATAACAGGAAGAAACCTCCAGCAGAACCAGGCTCAGGACAAGTGGCCATCTGCTTCGTTCGTTCTGCTTCTGGGTTTGAGAGGACAGGAAGGAGAAACGGACACAAGTCTGGCAGGTCCAGAAAGGAGACGAGCAAGTGAGCAGGTCCTTCACTAGGAGGAAGGACAAAAAAAAAAACATGTTAAGATAGAAATCATTGCAAATACAAATTTTACATTTGTTTCCAATTAGGAACGTTATCACAATTTTCTGAGACACAAAGTTTAATTTTTGATTTGTTTTTATCTGTAAGCCATAGTTATCAAAATTACAAGAAATAGGGGCTTGCAATATTTCACTCTGTGCAATAAATATACATGCATATAATATACCCTGATGCATGCTCAATAATCCATTTAGAAAAATCTAAAAAATCTAAAGTCTGGTCCTCTGGAGGGTGCTATTTATAAGACTGAGCTGAATACAGCACCTCAGACTGAGGAAGTCTTTCGGACGAAAGACAAAACGTTTCTACAATTTTTTTTGCTTTGTTTTGTTTTGTTTTTTTGAATGTCCAGAGGACCAGACTTAGCTTTTTTAGATGTATATAATATGTTTTCTTTTATAGAGTGGCTGACAAAAATATTGAACTTTTTCATGATAATTTAAATTTTCTGATATGCACCTGTATTTGCTCAAATAATTCCTTACATGTCTTCAGTATACCGGTACTGTAAATTAGGCATGTCACAATAAACAATAAATCAATTAATCACGTGATGAATGAAAATTATCAACCTCATTTTAATGTACTGGCTTTATCATTTCTTAATGTCTCTTTCTGAACACTGAATGACAAAAGGCTCAAATCTGGTGTTCTTCACCGACACCTCCCAAATATTTTAAAGAGGGGGGGGGGGTCTTCTCTTTAAAATATTTTAACCATCCAAAATCACATTTTTTGATTGTTAAAAGCAGCTAAGCTGAGAAGCTAATCTATGAGCTAAGCTAACAGGCTGACCTCAGGAATAAACCTCCATCCTGTCAAGCACCAAAATTCATGCTTGAAACCAGTGCCTTCGTGTAAAAAGTTGTTTTTGCCCTATGCAAATCAAGCCGAGAACTTGTTTACTGATTTTTTATTTATTTATTAAAAGCTTTGGGTGAAAACTGCTGTTAAAGAGCTAAAACCACACTGAGCGTCCACCATGTCACCATGTCAGCCCATGTCACGTCAAGGGCCCTCCCTCCCAATTTTCTTAAAGAAACACGTTGCTGAACTATCCATCCTTTGGTTCAAACATTCTTATACTGCCATCAGGTGGTCAAAAAAGGTACTGAAGCCAAACAAATCAACATTTCTTCTAAAATTTTACAATTAAATATTGTTAAATTTCAAACAATATTATTGATTATTTCACAATAATTTCTGAGACAATTAATCGCCCAGCACAATGTGTTATTGTGACAGGCCTACTGTAAATATAAAAAAAAATGATGCAGAATAAATCCAGCTCTCACGAATGAACTAGGAAAAAATAAATCCCGAAATGCTGATCGGTGAAGATCATTGAGAGAGCAGACATGATTTGAAAACACCTGTTTCAACTGAGGCTCTTTCTGTAACTGTAGTAGTGGCAATGTTCACACATATCAATGTGGTGTTGTGTGGCTCCATGCACATCATCAGCTTCAAAATAATAATAATTACTCTTACATGAGTGAATAGTTCTCTGTATGATCCTCTCCCGACTGGCGTGATGAATACTCCAGCTCTGCTTCTCGTCAGGCCTCTCAGAGGTGAACGATGGTGGGCGTCTCACAGAGAGCCATCTGTTATGATTATGTAGACCCTGAAGGGGTGGATGGTGAGCAGAGTGGGCTTCTAATTGAATTGGGTGTAGAGGTAATCTTGTCACATTGCTGGGGTGGCTGGCACCACTGCCTACTGCTCCTCCACAGGCTTCTCTTTACCCCCCTGCTGAAATAATGCATGACGGAGGAGTGATAGCAGATAAATACCATATGATGTGGAAGGAAGTGACTGAGGAAGAGGGTATGTGTAGGAGTGTGTGTGGGGGCAGGTCAAACACACAAATGATGAGCAAAAAACAAACAAACTTGGATTTGGACTAAAAATAATATGGAATATTTTCGTCATTTTCTTTTGAGGTTATTCTGTCATCCAGTTTGAGCAAGTGAGAGTCGGGATGAATACCAGTGTAAATGTCCTGTCTTGTTTGAAATGCTGAAATAGTTTAAGCCTTCAGAAATTGCCTTGATCTATTGGATATGAGCAGAATATTATCAAAACTATTCACCTCAAATCTTGTTCACAAACGTAATAAAATATAGATAGAACACAAAGTACATTTGCTATAAGAATATTACATGAGCTGTACATCTTTACCTACAGAATCATGCCATGATAGTCTGCGACCATAGGCAATAATTTTTGATGTTTTGTGTACAACTAGCAAAGTATCTTGTAAACCAGTTTAAATATTTTAATGATATTCTCGAGGTAATCACTGTATTTACAAGTACAACTGATTAACTTAAACCACTGTTTTTAATCAAATGTTAGGCCAATTGGTAACTCTAAATTGTCCCTAGGTGTGAGTGAGAGTTGTTCATTTCATTTGTCTCAATAGCCGTGTTTCCATCTATTTTAAATTCGAATTTTGAGCGAATTTTTGAAAATTCGCAAAAATGTAAATAAAAATTAATGCGAATCAGAAGTGTTTCCATCAACTGACTTGAAGCGAATCCACCAGGCCACGCAAAGCGGCATTACGTCAGACGTCAGCGTTACGCATGTCTACAGTAAACAGGAAGTAGCGGTTGAAAACAGGAACCGAACCACACATCTCGGCAAAATGGAGAGAATATTTCAGGAATGTGTTGCTATCGGGCAAGTTGCATTTATTCTGTCATGCCAACTAGTTTTAGCGATGTTACAGCGGAAACAGCTGATCAGTCACATGACATGAATGTTCGCTACGTCAGAACTGAGTCGGCAAATCTGTTTCCATCTCTCGTTTTGCGCATCAGCTCTGTTTCGAAAAAACCCAAAAACTCAAGCGAGCGTATCAACTTTTTTGCGAATTAGAGGAAATTAATTCGAATCGAGCCGTTTCCATTCACCTTTTCTGATGCGATACTTCAAAATGTGCATCAAGAAACCTTGATGGAAACACGGTTTATGTGTCTCTGTGATGGACTCGGACCTGTCCAGGGTGTCCCCCGCCCCTCGCACAGTGACTGCTGGACATGGGCACCAGTGACTCCCGTGACCCTAAAAGGTAGAAATGGGTAAAATATACTATATGGATGTTCTGCCATACTTCAGTTATTGTGTAGAGGTGTTAGTAAACACAAACATTAATTGCATTCAACAGTAAATATATTGTGTGCAATCTTGGAGCATGTGTTGTGAGTGACTCTCAACTACGATCACACCCAAACTGAACTCTGTATCTATAAAACAGCACAAATATGTTGAAGATGATGTGTGGAGGATGTGTTTAAAAGTACGCGAAAATAATACAATCTCAAATATTTCTTTCTTATTCCATATAGGGGAGGGAAATCGGAGATTGTCATCATTGTATGTTTCCATACATTGGTGTAGTTGGTTCTCTGCATTCAACCCATCACACCTGAGATATACCCAGGTGGAGCAGTGGGCAGCTATGTAAGCGTCCAGGGAGCAGTTGGGGGATTAGATGTCCTGCTCAGTGACACCACGACATGGGGGAATGGCTGGGAGTCAAACCGCAACTTTCAAGTTGCCAGTCGGCTGTCCTGCCTCTACCCCATCTCAGCCCCTATAATCTCATATAATCTCATCTAATATATAATCTCACAGCATTAGTTTAGTTTTAACAGTCCCAGAGGCATGACACTAAAGAGCTGTGCTATTTACTTATAGGACAGGGAGAAATCTTAATCCTGCATTTAATGATATTCACTGACCACTTGTATGAATTTCTTTTGATTAATGTGCACAACTCTTATGCACCACTGTCCATGCTTGACCTTAATGTCAGCTCATTACTAGCTTAATTGAAAGCAGAAAGTTAGAGTTGGCTCCCTCAGCCATGCACAGCTTTTAGGACAAGTGCAAGTCTCTCTGCTGTGAAAATACACACATTCAGAGTAACGCAGCTTCGGCTTCCAGTCGGATGTTTATAGCCCCCTTATTAGGATTCCACAACTTCAGCTGCTAATGATGGCCAGCCAAAGGTTGCTACCACAGCCAGAGTTTACGTATTTACATGGAAGAGCAAAATGCATTAAAACATTTGGATGCAAAATCGGTTTATTCAGATAACATAAAAAAAATAATTAATTCTGGATTTTGTTTTAGTGTTCAGATCTTTTGAAGAGGAGTTCTATAAAAAAGGTTATGACCAATTAATATCTTACATCAGACATATCAAGAAAAATGGACTAAAGTGAATTGCTGCTGACTGAAAAACCCCAGACTAAACAAAATGTTATTGTGGTTCATGCAGATGGTGTTTTATTACATTTTACATTGCTGCCAATGACACTTCCTCAATTCAGTTTAATGCTATTGCATCAAATTACAACAAAAATCATACCAGGGTGCAATACAATAATAATAAGTATTTAATCCTCAATAAGGATTTAATACATGCTGACCTCTGCTAAAACACACACTCTGCCTATACTACTGCATCGTAAATACAGTAGTCTGCCATTCTCAATGTTCAATATGGACCAGTATTATTGTTAAGCTTATTTATTTATATATCGTTTTTAACATTTTAGGAACGTTTTGTGTGAATCTTTTTATCTGTTGCAGCTGTTACTGTCACGATCTGCGCAGGAGCTGGATACGCTGGAACGCCAGGACCGGTTCAAGCTGGAATCTGGACCGGCTGGCGTGGAAGGATGGACCCAAAGCAGGAGGACCAGATGGCTCAAAGAGACAAAAATGACAATTAGTGAACTGCACTAATTTCACACAGGATAAATTACTGGTGAGGCAGCAAAAACTTACTAGGTCCCCAAAAGGGACCCTTGGTGCGGAGCCCGAGGGAGGGCAGGTGGAGCAGACCAGCAGATCATGACACCATGGAAGGACAATGCTCAATTAACGTCATGTGCAAGGACTTGCCACTGCAGCCTCAGGAAACCAGCTCCTCCTCGTGTGAAAGTCACAGAGACTAAATACTGATCCCTAATGAGACAACAGGAAGACACCTGTGAACAATTAAGAAGGGAATCAGGTGAGAAACAGGTGAAATCCTCACAGTTACACTTGAATGTCCCATCCGTGGGATAGTTATGGCTATTATATTCCATACAACAAAAAGAGTGTCAGGATTATACCTCAATTCCGTTCAGTTTATTTATGTCAAGCTCCAAGTCACAACAGCTGCTGTCTCTGGACACTGTACAAAAACATTCACGTACGTAAAAACTCAATTAGTAAAAGTTCTCTATCTAAGGAAGCAGCAGATTGTGTTGAATCGTCACTTCATCACAGTCTCCCATCCCGATCAAACACAAATGCAACAGTGGAAAGGAAGAACTCCCATTTAACTGGAAGAAACCTCCAGCAGAATGACGAGCAGGACGAGCGGCCATCTGCTTCGACCGGCTGGTTTGAGAGGAACAGGAAGTAGAGACAAACACAGAACGATAGGTGCAGGTGTACTTTCTATTGGAAGAAATAAAGAAAAAAAAAACATTAAGAAAATGTTTTCTACAGCTGATTTTTGGTTAATTTAATTTGGACCGTGGGCAAGCTGGTACTGTTTCAATGGGAGTTCTGGTGGGTAATAATAATAATAATAATAATGAATTCAATTTATAACGCACTTTTCATTAATGAAAATCTCAAAGTGCTACAAAGTGCAACAGAATTAAATGTCAATAAAACAAGTAATAAAACAAGTAAAATCAATAACAGTATCAACTAAGATCAAAAGTAGAATCATGAGGAGGTAGAGTATGCTCGGTTGAAAAGAAAGGTCTTCAAGCCGCTCTTAAAGTCAACCACAGACTGTGGGGCTCTCAGACAGTCAGGAAGAGAGTTCCACAGGCGGGGGGCAGCCACACTGAAAGCCCGGTCTCCCATGGTCCTTAATTTGGTTCTCGGAATGTGAAGGAGATTACTGTTCTGTGACCGCAGCGACCGGGTGGATGAGTATGGAATAAGAATATCCTTCAGATAATCTGGTGAAGCTCCATGTAAGCATTGATGTGTAATGAGAGCAGTTTTGTACTGAATTCTGTAGGCGACAGGAAGCCAATGAAGGTTATGGAGAATGGGTAATATGTTCAAATTTACGAACTCTCAACAAGATCCTTGCTGCACTATTTTGAATATATTGAAGTTTCTGAAGGTTTTTGCCAGGGATTCCAATAAACAGGGAGTTGCAGTAGTCAAGCCTAGAGGAGACAAAAGCATGGACGAGCTTCTCAGCATCGGAAAAAGTTAGAGATGGGCGAAGTCTGGAGATGTTTCGAAGATGGAAGAAGCAAGTTTTAAACAGAAGCTTAATGTGATTTTCAAATGTAAGATTGGAGTCCATTTTTATTCCAAGATTAGTAACAGAGGTGGAGAGGGGGATGTCTTGTCCAGAAAAGGAAAGTGTTGTTATAGGAGATGTTTGTACCTGGTGAGGGGTGCCAATCAGTATGGCCTCAGTCTTGGAGCAGTTTAATTGAAGAAAGTTCTGATTCATCCATGCCCTAATTGCCTCCAGGCAGGCAGAGAGGGCAGTGAGTGAAGATGGAGATGACAAGGTGGAAGATGAGGATGCTCCAGTCCTGATGTAAAGCTGTGTATCGTCGGCATAACAGTGAAAAGAAATGTTGAACTGATTAATAATTTGACCTAAAGGCAGCATGTAAAGGGAAAACAGCAGGGGCCCCAGAACTGACCCCTGAGGGACACCACAGGAGACACAGACTGTCTGGGACGTGGCGTTGCCAAGACTAACACATTCCAGCCTATTGGAGAGGAAAGATTTGAACCAGTCCAGGACGGTGTCACAGAGACCGACCTCCACATGAAGACGGTGGAGGAGGATACTATGGTCCACAGTGTCGAAGGCTGCAGTGAGGTCAAGGAGGACAAGGATGGAGGGAGAGCCAGTGTCAGCAGCCAAGAGGACATCATTGGTAACTCTCAGCAATGCAGTCTCTGTACTGTGAGCTACCCTGAATCCAGACTGGAACTTCTCATACAGGGAGTGTTGTTGTAGGTGATCCTGCAGCTGAGCAGCAACAGCTTTTTCCAGCACTTTAGACAGAAAAGGGAGGTGTGAAATTGGGCGGTAATTAGAAAAAATGTCGGGATCCAAATTAGATTTTTTCAGAAGAGGCCTAATGATGGCAGTTTTTAGAGGCAGTGGAACATGACCAGATTGTAGAGACTGATTTATTATTTGAGTGATTAGTGGGCCTATTGCAGAGTGATTGGTTTTTATGAGAGACGAGGGGAAAGGATCCAGGGCGCAGGATGAAGGCTTCATTTTCTTGATGATGGCCTCCACCTCACTCTGAACAACTTCGTCAAAGCTGTTTAGGGTCCCAGAATGCAGACGGGTAGGTGGCACACTGAGAACAGGGAGGTTGTGGAGCTGAGATCTGATAGTGTCAACTTTATTTTTAAATGACAAAAGAACAGGTAGCAGAGGAGAAGAAGCAGAGAGGTGACTGCTTCCTAGACTAGACCCTGTGTTGTCATTAATTTGGAGGACTAACAAAATCACCCACGTTTGTAGAAAGAAGAGGAGCTCCACCCAAAGTGGCATGGATGCCATCGCTCCACATCAGAGCAGGTGTTCCCTAAAAAGCACTCCAGTTATTTACACAGCCCACTTTGTTTTCAGGGCCAGTTCACCAAACTGAGATCATTCAAACATCAACCTACGACAGGTAGGATACACATCAGTAATTTTTTTTCACTGAACCCTATGAACAGTCTGATCCTTTTTATTTGATGCACGATGGACCAGTTTTCAACAAACTCCATGATGGAGGGAATTTTCTAATTTTAGTAAACCACATCAACAAACAAGGACATAAAAACATTCCTATCCCGTTTGGTGAAAGAATAGTGACACTGTGGGTAGTTATCAGCTGTTAGTGGCACACAGCCTGATCAACACTTGGAACTGACATTCTGATGAACGTGCAAACTCCCCGGAGGCATCCAACTTTTGACAACAACCTTGCTCCAGTCTCCTCATTCATACAGGGCTGGTGAGGGGCTGCAGAGGCCACGTTGTATTGTACAAAGTGTATAATGGAGGTCATTCATGGGAGCATAATGCAGCAGTAGCTGAATAAAGTGAAGGTGATCACCCTGAACTTTATCCAGTGAAATCCCTTTTTCTTTTCTGTGAGGTGACCTTCATAACAAAGGCTTCTGTGGAGATGTCAAGCTGGGCATGGAGAAGAATGGCTGGTGGGTTGGTCAGATAAATGACCCCTCAGGTTTCCAGCACTTTTAGTCTATTTGTTGTATTCATCATTCTGTTTTACTTTTTCATAAGACAAGACCCCTTTAATGTCAATCTGAGGCTAGAGTCACCTTGATTTTTGTTTGACTGTATTCCATTCATTCAACCGTTATCTGTACAGGTTAGTCTCATTGAGTCAAGAGGACTCATTTACAAGAGAGACCTGTTTTAAACAAGGTATTCACAACAATAAAACAATTACAGGTAGTCCCCGACTTAAGAGCGAGTTCCGTTACTACGAGGTGCTCGTAACACAAAATATCGTATGTCGGAACACGAAACACGTGTCGCTCGTAAGTCCGGATTTTTGGTCGTAAGTCGGAAAATGTATGCTAGCGCTACTACGAACACCCATTTTTAAACACAAACATTCATACTAGTTCATAAACATGCTCAGAAACTTGTTTACAAACTGTTAGCTAACACACTTTCATCTAAAAACACATACCAGTGCTGTATTTTCTGTATGTTCTGTACAACTTTACTGTTCGTTAGTCAGCTCGTAAGTCTGGAACCTCGTATGTCGATGCACTCGTAAGTCGGGGAGTACCTGTATATAAAAGCATATATGTAATTGCCAGTGTATAAGCCACTACTTTTCTCTCACACTTTGGACTCCACGGCTTGTACATAGCAGCAGCTAATTTGTGTATTTTATTTTATTTTTTCATTTTGATTTTTTTATATATATTTTATTTTGACAGACTTCAGAGCTTCCAGCTGACGTATAACATTTTCACTTGACACTTTTGGGCACTCATGTAGTTGCCCATCACCCTCTCGTCTTGGGGGTAGGGTTTTGTGACACTGAGTGACTGCTATAGGTATTCATGACAGATACCTCTGTCACTCATGTTTCCAATTTTACTACTAAATACCCATTTAGGTTTAACGTGTTTATTTTTTACCGTAATGTTGGCCTATTTTTCTGCTTTAATTTAGAGTAACTACATTATCATTATGATAGAATACACTTTTGAGTCTTTCATCCTCCTTTTTTTATTTTATTTATTTATTTATTTATTTTCTTCTTTCGGCTTTATTCCCTGCGTTAGGGGTCGCCACAGCGAACTGGTCGCACGAAGGATGGCATTAATCTGCTTCCAGTTCTAATGTTAAACATCTTGGTGTTATTTTTGATCAGGACATGACTTTTATTCCCCACATAAAATATGTTATAACCACTTTCTTCCACCTGCGTTAAACACTAAAATTAAAAACATCTTATTTAAAAGTGATGCAGAAAAACTGGTTCAAGCATTTGTCACATCTAGACTGGACTAATGCAATGTTTTATTATCTGGATGTTCAAATACTTCTTTAAAAAAATCTTCAGTTGATCCAAAATGCTGCTGCCAGCGTCTTAAGTTAGTGGGAGAGATCATATCTAGGTAGGACTGGAAAGCACCTTGCATTGTAGTCTGCCGCTACCGGTGTATGAATGTGTGTAGCACTTTGAGATTTTCACTAATGAAAAGTGCGTTATAAATTGAATTCATTATTATTATTATTATTATTATTATTATCTCTCCAGTTTTAGCTTCTCTCCACTTGCTCCCTGTCAAGTCCAGAATAGAATTCAAACTGTTACATCTAACCTACAAACCCCTCAACACCCTAGCTCCATCTTATATTACAGATCTTATTGTTCCATATTTTCCTAACAGAGCACTTCACTCTCAGACTGCAGGTTTTCTTGGGGGAGTGGTGGCGCAGAGGTTAGAGACGGTGGGCCTGTGATCAGAAGATCACCGGTTTGAGCCCCGGTACTGACAACATCAAAAAATGTAAGTGGAAAAAGGTGAAACACCCACACCTGCCTCCACCCTCATTCGCCCCACTCTGGGTCCCCGAGAAAGGCCCCTAACCCCCACCATCAGCTCCTTAAACAAATCTCGCTTGAAAATGAGTTCTCGTGGCTCATTGAGACTAACCTGTATAAATAAAGGGTAAATTTAAAAAAAAAGAAAAAACTTGTGGTTCCTAGAGTTTCCAAAAGCAGAATGGGAGGAAGATCTTTCAGTTGTCAGGCTCCTCTCTTGTGGAACCAACTTCCAGTTTCTGTCCATGAGGCTGACACATTGTCCAGTTTGAAGACTTTCCTTTTTAATAAATCCTATAGTTATGGGCGGCTTGTCATGGTGTCTTAATCTTAGACTACTAGAGAACAAATTGACCTCATTTCTTTAAATGAATTGTTAAAATTGAAAAGTTTTAATTTGATACTATTTCTGTCTTAACATGTGATTCTTAACCTGCCATTGTGTATCTGTTCCTCTCAAACCCAGCTGGTTGAAGCAGATGGTCGCTTGTCCTGAGCCTGGTTCTGCTAAAAGTTTCTTCTTCATGAGGGAGTTTTTCCTTTCCACTGTCACCTTCATGTTTGCTCAAGATGAGAGTTCTGTGATGAATTTAAACTCAAAGCAGTCTGCTCCTCACATAAATAATGTTCAATTATTATTTTTATATATGAATGTTTCTGTTCAGTGACCTGACACGACTTCTGTTGTGACGTGGCGCTATATAAATAAACTGAAATGAAATAGAAAATGACTGATGGTTTAGTTTAGCCAAAGATTATTTTTTTAATATTACAGGCTCTCATGGTTTCTCCCACCTCAAAATATGAAGTCAACGCAAACCTTTATTTGCAATGAAAAGGTGGGATAAAATGTTAAAAATGCCAGAGATGTAAAAAAAATAAAAAACACACTGAGGCTCATTAAAAACTGCACTGCTTGGTTTTCACTTCAGGTTAAACCGAAATCAATGGCAGCTGTTGAAACTGGTCCAGATAAAAGCTCATTGTCCATTTAAAGGAAGCAATATTACTGACCTTGTTATGCAGCCGGGCCTCACATCCTCGCTCCCCATTGCTCAATATTCCTATGCTTTATTGGATTCCATGGCTGGCCTCTTGAAACGCTTGTTCCTTTGAGAGTAGATGCACCTTAGAGTCGCCAACATCTATAAAATATGACAGGTCCAACTGGTAAGGTGGAGCTCTGCTGCCTTGAGCATTTCTTATTAGACCACTAATTAATAGGAGAGTTTTGTGCTGAGAATAAAGAAAGGATATGCATTAAGGAATACATATGGATCGCCTTCTTTCATGTGAAAATCTGAAAGAAAAAGCTTATATCAAAAAAGGATGTGTTGGTCTATTTGGTTAAACCTCATAGGTGACCTCGTGCATCTCACTGTGAGCTCTATGTGTCAGCACTCAGACTGTGTCATGGGAATGACTCACAGCTACTTCTCCATGAAACTTAGTTTTAAACTGATTCATCTATAACCACTTTCGTGTTGGTTAATGTTGATTGCATTTGGCGGTCACTCAGTTTGAATTGAGTTTACTTCAAATATTATTCAGTTAAAAGTGTTTTTTCCTCTCTGTCCAACGAAAAAAATAAAAAAATTTGGGCATACTAATAGAGGGAAACGCTTTTTTTTTTTTTCCAAAAAATGTGCCACTTAAAGAAAAAATTTGTCAATTAAAAAAAACTGAAATTTGGAGTTATCTTTAAAAAACAAAAGATAAAATCCTTAAAATTGTTAAAATAAAATATTTTTTTAAAAAGTAATTATTATTTATTTATTTATTTATTTATTTATTTATGTCAGAGGTAGCCCTAAAAGACTGACTTTTTGCAGGAAAAAATGTTTAAAAATTAGTTTTTTTTTTAGCAGGTAAATAATGTGGTCAACTTCTCCTTGTAGGAGTTTAACCTTTCTCCCTACACTTCCAGAACTCATTACGGTGCCAATCAGCTACACCTGGAGATCATCTCCCTTGATGGGAAGCAGCTTTTATCACCTCTCGTTTAGACTATTGCAATTCACTGTATGTTGGTTTAGACAAATCATCTTTGCATCATTTACAATCTGTCCAGAACGCAGCAGCTCGTCTTTTAACTTCAACTAAAAAATATGAACACATAACCCCTGTCCTGGCTTCTCTTCACTGGCTCCCTGTCCACTATCGGATTGATTTTAAGATTTTATTGCTTGTTTTTAAACTCTTAAAAGGTCTGGCCCCGTCATATTTATGTGATCTTATTAACATCTACACTCTAGTAAGAGCACTCCGGTCTACCAACCAGTTTCTCTTAGATGTCCCCAGATCCATGAAGTCCAGAGGTGATCGGGCTTTTGCGGTTGCTGCTCCAAAACTGTGGATAAGTTTACCTGAGAATTTAAAGAGCGCTCAGACTGATGAGACTTTTAAATCTTTGCTCAAGACTCATCTGTTTTACTTGGCATTTAATCCACGCAGAGTATGTGAAACAGTGCAGCTTTTATTGTTGTTGTGCATTTACTGTTAACTTTATTATGTTTCAGTGGGACTATGCGTTTTACTCTTCTTTTTTTTTAAACTGTAAAGCACTTTAGTCAGCTTCTGTTGTTTTTATGTGCTTTATAAATAAATTGACATTGAGTATAAATGATGGCTGGTGACTTCAGTTCAACGCTGTTGTATAACACGCCTTCTGGTAGTAAGTGCCTAGCCAGTTAAACCTTGCTCTCTAGTGCTGTGAATATTCATCTTGGTTCTCTCGTGTTCCAGTTGTGTTCCTGTGCTCCCTCGACCTCCTTGTGAAACCATCTCCCCTTGTGGAGTCCTCAGCTGATCTCCTCCTCTACCTTGGACCTCCCTGTAAACTCCTCGTCCTCCTGTGTCTACCTGGATGACACCAGCTGTTCCTTCTGCCTTCCTACCACTGCTCAACACTACTGGACTTCCTGTGGACTATCCTTGTTTTTTCTTTGGACCCTTGGACTCATTTATCCACCTTTTCTACTACACTCTCAGTAAGAGCTGACAATTTATCATCATCCATTATCATCAGCTCATGTTGAGATTATTCACCTTCTGCCCTCATCCTCCAGGGTTCCAGCTCCCTCCAACGACCGTCTTTTTCACTGTAAATGAACAGTTATTTTTGCATCCTGAGTCTTAGTTGTTCCTTCAGCCCGTGGTATCTGGATACTGACCAAAACGTTACACTCCTCTATGGAGCACCAACTGTTATAAAGATAAAGGGACTTCCATTGGTTAATCACTTGTAAATGGGTAGATCCAATGATTACTTCCAGACAGTTTCATTAAAATTTGTTAAACAGTTTTATGAGATATTTTGCTAACCATATAGGCAAACCCCAACACAAAGGGTAAAGTGGGTCAAAAGACGTATACAGTATGTGCCCTTTCTAAATTGATATATAATTTTATCAAACGAACAGTTGTCATCGTTCCCTCTTGTATGATTTATGTACATTTGTAAAGAAACATTATGAATTCATGCTGAATGCCACTTATTTTCCCCACACGGGCAGTTTTACACATTCAAACAGCAGATACAAAGAACGAAAAAAGGAAAGGCAACTTAAAAGCCGGAGTGAAATGGCACAGGGAAGGGATTATGGTGATTTAAAGCACTCCTACACACACGGCTCCTCCCGAAGGAGGACTGGAATGTAATGAAGACAGTCCATCAGTCCATCCAGCCTTTTATTCCTGTTTTTCGTTTAACACTAGGACTGTGATTAGGCTCCAGTGTGTGCCCATGTACTGTATGTGCCTGTCAGGGAATTAAAGGAATCAGTTTCTTTGTGGCTTTACGGGGGAGCAGTTTGAGTGTGTGTGTGTGCACCAGCAGCCTATTGTGCGTGTCCTTTTCATGTCTTTCTACATTAATCTGTGCTTCATATCGCCATCTCCTTGCCGTTTTTCCTCCCTCCGTCTTGCCTCTTGTCTTAACGGCTGCAGTCAATCGAGTGAAACGGCAGCCTTCAGCAGGAGCAGGCAGATTAATGATTCCACATCACAGCTCGCACAGGACCTGAGACGCATTTCATCTGATAAACAGCTGAAGCAACAAACAAACAAACAAAAAAAAAAACAAGCCCAGTATTCTTTGAAAGAATGCATATCACTGATTGCATTCAGTGCCAGAAGGTTGGATTAAGGTTTGTTTAACGATGAGAAGGAACAAAGTTGTAGCCATTTTAGCGAAACCATGAGGTTTATAAGATTCTAGGGTGATGGGTTAGTGCTTGGAATATGTCTTGTGACTGACTGTCAGCAACTACCGTGCAGCATTTCTATCTTGTAATTGTATTTTGTCATCAACAGCTGTAATAATCACTGATGTTTAGCCATTTCTGTGTAAGATATGGTGGATTAGCTGTGGAGGTCATCTTTAATTTTATTAATCAGTTGTAGATATGTAAGTAAAAATCACATCTTATGATGAATCAACCAGGGTTGATTACAGAATCGATCTTTAGGGTGCTTAGCCCCAGTGTTGACATTGACT
Organism: Garcialebias charrua; assembly: GCA_038048925.1. Classification (NCBI taxonomy): domain Eukaryota; kingdom Metazoa; phylum Chordata; class Actinopteri; order Cyprinodontiformes; family Rivulidae; genus Garcialebias; species Garcialebias charrua. The sequence goes on from JBBPBX010026142.1 coordinate 17,935, forward strand.
CTTGGTTTAAACAACGTGGTGGCCACTGGTATCAGATCCATTTG
>JBBPBX010026142.1:25460-38337 GCA_038048925.1 Garcialebias charrua
CGGTGTTCCTGACAACAGTGAGATTATCTCTGGGAACCACAGTTTCTGTAGCCATCTGGAGGCTATTAATATCAGGGAAAGAGCTCCCTTGCGTACATGTTCCAATGTCACCTGAATCAGAGGGACGGGGGAAAACGCGTAATATAGCACCCCTGCTGGCCAGCTGTGGGCCAGGGCACCTGCTTCCAGCGGCGCGTCTGTTTCCTTCAGAGAGAAGCACAGAGCGCAGTGCGTGCTGGTTTTGCATTCGAACAGATCGACGGATGCCCGCCCGTATCATGACCAGATCTGGTCCACGACCCGTGGGTTCAACCTCCATTCTGAGGCTAACAGCGGTCCTCTTGAGAGGGTGTCTGCCCCGTGGTTTGTCTCGCCCGGGATGTATGTCGCCCTCAAGGACAGTATTCTGGGGCCGTACCACGTGAGCCGCTTGTGTGTCAGACCGAGGAGGGGTCGGGACCTTGTCCCCCTCTCCCTGCTGATGTAGGACACTGTTGTCCTGTTGTCTGATTTTACCAGGACATGCTGTCCTGCAATCAGCCCCCTTTTTTAAGTGTTTCATTGACAGGTAAACAGCCTTACATTCCAGGAAGTTGTTGTGTAATCTTGCTTCCTGTTGTTTCCAGAGGCCTTAGGCGTTCTGGTTTCTGCAGACTGCTTCCCATCTTCCCTTTGAGGTGGTCAGACACTCTGAGCTGATCAGAAACCTCCCTGCTCGCCTGAGGGGGGCAGGACCTGTTTGTTTGTTTAGCCATATTGTTTGTTGATCCATATCTGCAGAGGGCGTATTCTTAATAGGGCCCGGGGCGCACAGACAATAGCTGCTGCCAACAGGTCTGAGAGACTCTGGCACAGCTTGAGAGGCACTCTCTGGCCTAGCTGAAAAGTGCTAGGCAGAGGTGGAGGGCTGAAACCCATGCCTCTGAGGGCCTTGCCCTGTACAGCGTGGAGTTAATAATAATAATAATGCCCCTATGTCTGCCTGCCTGGGAGGAGTCGACGAGGGACAAGCCCCCAGAAACCATCTTGGCTACAGCAAACTGGTTGGTCCACTTAAGTTGTTTACTTGGTGGGGTAGCTTCAGTTTGCTTTGGACTGCTCTGACTGACGAAGCCCTCTGGAGTGAGGGTGAAACGTTTCTACTAAAAAGAAATTGTCCAGATGAACTGATTGAGAATGAGCGGATTTGATACCTGGACTATTGAGAATGAACTTTCTGGTCTTGAACCACTTTGGACATGTCTGCCTGCCTGGGAGGAGTCGACGAGGGACAAGCCCCCAGAAACCATCTTGGCTACAGCAAACTGGTTGGTCCACTTAAGTTGTTTACTTGGTGGGGTAGCTTCAGTTTGCTTTGGACTGCTCTGACTGACGAAGCCCTCTGGAGTGAGGGTGAAACGTTTCTACTAAAAAGAAATTGTCCAGATGAACTGATTGAGAATGAGCGGATTTGATACCTGGACTATTGAGAATGAACTTTCTTAATAATAATAATGAATTCAATTTATAACGCACTTTTCATTAATGAAAATCTCAAAGTGCTACAAAGTGCAACAGAATTAAATGTCAATAAAACAAGTAATAAAACAAGTAAAATCAATAACAGTATCAACTAAGATCAAAAGTAGAATCATGAGGAGGTAGAGTATGCTCGGTTGAAAAGAAAGGTCTTCAAGCCGCTCTTAAAGTCAACCACAGACTGTGGGGCTCTCAGACAGTCAGGAAGAGAGTTCCACAGGCGGGGGGCAGCCACACTGAAAGCCCGGTCTCCCATGGTCCTTAATTTGGTTCTCGGAATGTGAAGGAGATTACTGTTCTGTGACCGCAGCGACCGGGTGGATGAGTATGGAATAAGAATATCCTTCAGATAATCTGGTGAAGCTCCATGTAAGCATTGATGTGTAATGAGAGCAGTTTTGTACTGAATTCTGTAGGCGACAGGAAGCCAATGAAGGTTATGGAGAATGGGCGTAATATGTTCAAATTTACGAACTCTCAACAAGATCCTTGCTGCACTGTTTTGAATATATTGAAGTTTCTGAAGGTTTTTGCCAGGGATTCCAATAAACAGGGAGTTGCAGTAGTCGAGCCTGGAGGAGACAAAAGCATGGACGAGCTTCTCAGCATCGGAAAAAGTTAGGGATGGGCGAAGTCTGGAGATGTTTCGAAGATGGAAGAAGCAAGTTTTAAACAGAAGCTTAATGTGATTTTCAAATGTAAGATTGGAGTCCATTTTTATTCCAAGATTAGTAACAGAGGTGGAGAGGGGGATGTCTTGTCCAGAAAAGGAAAGTGTTGTTATAGGAGATGTTTGTACCTGGTGAGGGGTGCCAATCAGTATGGCCTCAGTTGAGCTGTACTCCCAGAAATATGGTAATCTGTGATGAGACCAGGTTGCTTCCTCCCAGGTTTATGACGAAACCTAGAGCTTCCAGGTGAGACATCACTCCCTCTGGGGGCTACGGTGCCTGGACTCTGCTGTGTCCAGGAATGGACAGATCGTCTAAATAATTCAGAACTCTGACCCATTAATCCCTTCGCGGGGTCAGGGCAGCATCCAGGCATTCCGTGAATGCCCGGGATGCGGTTTTCACGTCAAAAAGTACTGCCAAAAAACTCGGACGCAGAGCCCCTGAAGGTAGAGCGGAGATATTTTCTGTGGCAGGGCAGGATGTTCACGTGGAGGAAAGCGTCTTTCCGATCCACCGTGCAGAAGTAATTTCTCAGTTGAACTGAGCAGATGGCTCGTCTGAGTGTCAACGTCCTGGATTTGTACGTTTTTCTTCTTCTGTTCAGACCCGGAGGTCCAAGATGGGCCTCAAGCCCTGTGCCCATTTTGGGACCAGGAAGTACTCAGTAGTTTGAGACGTTATTGTCGTGTGTGGACGGCAATTTCTCTTTATTACACAAGCGTCTGAGTGTTCTTGTGTGTTTAAACGTTCTGAACCAGCTAGTCTGTGCTCCTCTAACACAGGTACTGGTGGTAAAAGTTTGGCGTTTTCTCTCTCCCTCTGTGAGTGAAAGCACTTGTAATGGTGCAGGGGCATCTCAGGGTCATGCAGGCCTCTGCTTCCTCTCTGCACCGCAGGAGAAGTACTGGGGTGACCCATGACTTCTGTACAGAGACGCTAAAATACTATGTGGTTTTAATAGTGCTCCAAAACAATATTTTGTTTTTATCGCACAAGCAAGGGAACATGCTTCGCAGTGGCGGCTCCTCATTATTTTTCATGGGGGGGCGCCGCCATCTAGTGGTCATGAACACCAAGTGCTCAGTGCAGTTTTTTGTGCACTTGTTTCCTGAGTGGTTTTTATTTGTTTATCTGCTTAGAACAACAGATGAAATTTAGCTTTGTGTTAATTCAGATGCCAAGTCAAGTCAGATTTATTTATAGAGCACATTTAAAACAGAAACTGTTACCAAAGTGCTTAACAAAAAGATCACATCTTCAAATAAAACGTAACAAGATATATTTACAGCACATTTATATTCATGGAATATTGATGAATGTTCAGTGGTAAATAAATGGGAACAAATATTTTATCTTTAAAATTTTGCATCATATCTTAAGACTACCTTTTGAAATTACTTTAATACATCATATATTTTTCATTCATTCAACCTTTATTTAGGCAGGTTGTTCTCATTGAGCCTCGAGGACTCATTTACGTGGGAGACCTTTTTTCAACAAAGAATGACAACAGGGACAACAAGAGACATTCATAAGAGAGGCATACAGATTTTTTTTTCTCTAAAGTCAAAGTAGCAAAACAGCAAGATTATAATGCAAATGTAGGAACATGTCTGTATTGGTTCTAGCCAGGAGTCCAACAGATTCTTAAAACCATTTAGAGAGGTCAAGGTCGAGAGCGTCACATCTTTTTGTAAGATATTCCAGGAAGCAGGGGCAGAGTAGGAGAAGGCCCTTTTTCCAAGTTCAGTCCTCACTGAGGGAACACTGCAGGTTATCATGTCCTGAGAGCGCACGCTGTAGCTGCACTCAATTGGTGTGACATTATATCTGCAGGATTTGTGTTTTCCTCCTCAGGAGCTCCCCCATGTCACTGTCGGGTACTTTATGGACCACACTTGTGATCAGTCCTGTTGATGAGCCTACGGTATACTTAGCCTGTGAAAGTGCTCCATCCAATGCTGGAACATTACATGCCGTCTAGTATTGTTGACTGCCCTTGGTATTGTCTATGACTCATCAGTTTCCTTGTGTTATTCTAGTTGTAACCCTCCTCCTAAGAAACCAAGCCTGGAACTCACCTGTGTTCACCAAGTCCTCAAGCTGTGCTCAATCCAAGGAACCATAGTCACCTGCCTTCAACTTACCTCAAACCCATCTGGACCTCTACAAACCTTTCTCCATGGACCCACCTGGAAACATTGTAAGGAATATCAGTATTCTATTAGACCCATAACACTTTGTAAATATACTTACCAGTGACTCTTTCTTTCTAGACCTTCCAGCTGCCCCTGTACTCCCTGATTGTCACTGTAAATAAAATTCACTCATCTTCTATCTTGGTCTTGTGTCCTCCTCCTTCTCAGTTCTCTGCTTTGATGTCTAAAGACCATGAAAGTCATGGTTAATACTCCTGATGCATGCTCAATAATCCAGATAGAAAAATCTAATAAAGTTAATTCTGGTCCTCTGGACATTCAAAAAACAAAACAAAACAAAAAATTGTAGAAACGTTTCATCTTTCATCTGAATGTCTTCTTCAGTCTGAGGTGCTGTATTCAGCTCAGTCTTATAAATAGCACCTTCTCATAGTGGATCTATCAGTTTGCTGCTGACAGCCAAATCCAGCTGCTCACATGATCAAGGAGGAGTTTTTCTGATGTAAGACTGATCACAGCCCTCCTGACACTGAACAGAATACACAATCTTACTCTGTTTGTGTCAGGCGACTTGATCTTTGGGATGAACCAGTCTTTGTTATATATATTTTGGGGTTTAAAGATAAGATAAGATAAAACTTTATTGATCCTGCAGGAAACAAGTTGTGCCAGAGTTTCAGTACAAAGGAACATACACAAGGAATCAAGCAAGATATAAAAATAACAGAATATTAAAATACCAACAATTAAGAACCAAACAGGTCAGGTGCATACAATACATGTTGGAAATATTTAAATGTTTTATTGTGAAAACATTAGTGTTTGTTGTGGTGCAGGATTAATTTTATTGTCCTATGTGCAGAAAGGGGGAGGAGTTGAGAAGTTTGATAGCCACAAGGAGGAAGGACTTCCTGGTGTTCTGTGCAGCACTTCTCTGGTGTCAGTCTATGACTGAAGGTGCTGCAGTAAGAGTCCAGTGTGACATGTTGTTCAGGATCTGGAGCAGTAAAAAACAAAAGCCACCGGGGCGTTAACATTAGAAAATAAACGTCTCAATTTCTCAGATACTCCCGCAACATACGGAATGACCACTGGTCTGGGTTTGGGTTCCTCCTTTTCACCTGATGGCTGGCTGGAGTCCTGTTTGGGTTTCTTCTCTGCTTTCAGGAAGGCCCAGTTAGGATATCCACATTTCTCTAGAGCCTGTTTTGTGTGTGATTTCTCCTTCTGTCTGGCTCCTGAGTTAGTGGGGACGCTGTCTGCTCTGTGATACAGAGTCCTGATGACTCCCCACTTGTGCTCCAGAGGGTGATGGGAGTCAAACTGTAAATACTGGTCTGTGTGGGTGGTTTTGCAGTACACATACATCTTCTTGTGTGAACTTCATGTATCCTCAGAGTTGATGTGATCAGTGAAATGCTGGACTTACTGATATTTCTTTCTAGTCTTATACTGCTTAAACGTATAAATTCCTTAAATAATGGGGTGGCTGAAGGTTGATCTATGGTGGCAAAAGCCAGCAATGCACCGTCACTGTGCCTGGTCATTGATAAAATTGCTCCCTCCACTCGCCAGGATCCATCATTATACGCTGTCTTGGACCAAAAAAAAAACTATTCAGTTGACACTAACACTTAGGTAATGCTTGTTAACCAGTCAGTCCTGCTGAGATCACAGATCTCTTTTGCAAGGGAGGCTGGGCTGAAAGGCAGCATAAACATGCACATTTCTGGCAAAACACAACCAATGCTTGATGTATGACTTATCAGTGTCGTGCCAGTGTGGTTGTGGACTTCTACAACTAGATCCTAACACAGTGCAAGAGTGATGCCAAGCTTGGTGAAGGCACAGGAGAGCATCTCAGAGCCACATACATTAGCAGATAAATCATGTTTGATAAGTACTAAAATGGTAACCTCACACTGAAGGAGGTTTTGTGCAGGTTGTAAATAGCTTAGTGGTCTCATCAACCCGTTAGAAAGTGGACTAATAAACAATTGATGGTGGAGATGATGTGATAGAACATATACTTTGAGTTTGTGTTTGATACTCTAAAGAAGAGTAACCAAAAGTGTTGAGGACAATAAAATACTTGGGTACCGGTAAAAGTAAAAGTGGAAAAAAAAGTGTTGAACACTTCTCAGACTCTTTAAAGCTTGGCTATTTAAGAGATGAAAAAGCACAGATTAGCAGCTGACCATGAACCTTAACATGTTTTAACTACTGTGCCAGTTAATGCATCACAAAGGACACAGCTGGACAAGCTCAGACACAACTGAGGTCTTTTTTCTCTGCTGGTTATTTACACTTTATAAAAGAACACGTGATAAAAAGTGCTTTGTGAAATACCTCCCTGTGCATGCACTAGCATAATGAAGAGCAGCAATCAATGGTGAAGGACTTAGTCTGTGCATTTCTCATTGGCTGTATATGTTAGTGTTGTTTGTGTGCATCTCAAGGCAGGGAGAATGCAAGCCTTAGTAAGTGCAGAAAACCCAATTAAAAGCTACTTTAAGTGTGGGAACACATAAATGAATGCTATTTCAGTCTCTCTGCCTTTGTGCTATTGAAGGGAGAAGCATGTGTTTAGAGCTGTGATTCAGTCAATGCACTCACAGCAGACTGACACATAGGTTAATTTTGAACCTACCTCTGCGTTCCTCTAGCCTGGGGCAAAGAAATGTAGCAATAAGGATGCCTTTTAAACGGAATGTATTTTTTAACAGAATTGCTGTTGAAAAATAACAGAAAAATAGTTATCATTGTTTTCAAATGTTAAATGTTTTTTTACCTGAATATATTTTTCAAGATAGAAACATATTTGCACCTTACTTTTCATAGTGGTACAAAGTAATTAAAGTTAGCAATATTAGCAACTTATTTTAGTTCTGATTTGGTCGGGTTATCCATCCATGATCTTTACCCGCTTCTTCCTTTGTCACGGGGGTCACTGGTGACCCAAAAGTGGTTTTTGAAGCCTCAGAATCGGAATGATCTGACCCTGTCAATAGGTTTGTGAGATTTATTCTTGTAACATAGAAAACAGCACATCTTTCTTTTTTTCTCAATTAATTCTAACAAAAAACTTTTTTTGTCCACTTTTAGCTGCATCCAATAAAACGTTTCATTTGATTATGATGTGTGAACATGAATAATGTTGATTATTATTTGCAATCATTATTATGAAATACAGTAGTCCCTTGGTTCGTTTTTCGTGGACTCGCTTTATCGGGTTTTCAACGTAAGATTGGACATGACTCACACAGTTGGCTGATTGATGGATGAGCCGCACAATCAGCATATAATTTTTATTTACAATGAATTATTTTAAATAATTTAGCACCTGCTGCACCTGTGTGCAGCCCACACTACAGTAGAAACTTCCTCCTGCAGCTCCTCTGTCGATTTCTATTCTGCAGCTGAGAAGTGGGCGTGGCCGAGAGCGCAGAATGCAACTGTGGCAAAGAGATGAGATCATGACATTCTGTTCTCTTTTTAGAGTGTTTCATTTAGAAACATTGGCCCTCATGCACGAAACAGTTCGTATTCTTATCCTAAATGTCTCCTACTTTTGTTCGTACGAAGTGTTCGTACGAACATGCCACGTCAGATCCAACAAACTCTTCTATCCACAGGAAAAGCGTGTAAACGGGCTGCTTAAAGTTGATGAATCTCACCTGTTCTAAACAGCTGCGCGTGCACGCGTGAGCTTATTTACATAATTCCCACCCCTCAAAACGCCATATAAGGCTACGTTTCCTGCCTCAGAGGCAGAACGTGTACGTTCATAAAATGACAGCGAAAAGTAAAAAAGAAGAACTCTACCGGTGCGGAGGATGAAGTTCTGTGGTCTCTGAGGACAAGAAAAGAAAATCTGTCCTTATTAGCAGCGTCACTCATGGAAGTAAATGACCAGCTAAAACCAAAGAAAGTTTGTTTATAATAAATGTGGATCTCGAAACATGCATGCGTACTGGTGGCTTACTGGTTAAAGCATTGCACTGTTAGCTGTTCCTAACCTTTTTTCTACACCTCGTGGGATCGAGTCCCACAAGGTATGATTCTTTTTTTTTCCTTCTTACTTTAGATTATTTATTCATTCCAAATTAAAAAGGCTTTATGCTTTATTTCTTGTTGTATTGTAAATAGTTTTCTTGTGTTTTTTAAATCTGGAATGAATTAAAAAAAAAAAAAAAACGTTGTCCTCCCACGGGAGGCGATCCCATGACCTTCGGAACTGCGACGCAGTGCTCTACTGACTGAGCCACATCAGAGCTATGACAGCAGCTGGAGGAAGTCTGTGTAAAGTCTGGCTTACCGAAGTCTGCGATACCGCGGCAAATTAAACTTAAATTAATTCATGGTTTAAGTTGATTTCAGTTTGAGATCTTCATATTAATATTGTAGTGTTAGAAAACGGCATTGATAACAAATTGATTTTCATTTAAATACTTTAATCCGTTAGTCATTATTACATTTAAAATTATAATTCGACTTCAAACAGAACCTATTGTCAAAAACAATTGTGGTGCGTTACTTTTTTAAACTCTAAACATTTCCTAAATAACGAAATATGAAGTTATTTGTGGAGTAATGCTGTCTGGATGACAGCAGACGGACCGCTCGTAAAATATACGACAGGTCCGGACCACACGTAGATTTTGTTCGTATCTGAAAAAAATCGTAGGATACGTGAACATTGTTGAATGCCACATATGCTCCTAAATCACTCGTAAGCACAGTTTAAGCACAAATCTGTGCGTACGAACGGTTTGTGCATGAGGCCCATTGTTTAGAATATTACAAGAGTGTGGGAAAGGTTTAAAACTCCTAAATTATACATTGTAAGGATGGCACCATCTAGTGGGTCTTCCTTGTCTATATGCCCTTGTGTTTCTTCTCATTTCTCCAATTATTTCTACCCTTTGTCTGCGGTTTGTAATCACGTCCTATCTTGTCTGTGTATATAAGTATGTCTGTGAGTCTTGTCCTTTGTCGCATCATTGTTGGGTCTACCCTGTCCTGATGTATTTGAGTCTTGCCCTGTTCTACCAGTGTGTATGTTTGCTACCACGTCGGCCTTTTGGTTTATTATTATTAAATAGATATATTTTTGTACATCCTAAGTCACTGCCTGCAACTTTTGGGTTTATTCCTGCCTGTTAAATCCTGACAGAACGACACGACCATACTAGAACCCAGCGGGCAGGGTTCTCCTCAGTTTTTTCACTCACCTGTCTGTAACGCACCACATATGGGAGAGCCTGTAATACGGTGCGACGGGTTCCTAATGGAACCCGTCCAAACACAAGGACGCCATTGTTCGGCAATTGAAGTCCTGTTTTCACCTCCTGGTTCTGGAGGAAGAGAGATGGTCTCGGCTCCGGGAGGAACACCAGGTATCCAGGCCAAGCTTCTCCTGATCGCCAACACTGCACGGCTACTCGGGGTGGACGTCAGGGAGGACGTGGAGCTGGAGGACGAGCTCTGCCTCATTACTGCCCCATCTTTACACCATTGCTACCGGAGTTGCAGAAAAAGAACCCAGAGACAGTCTACGGGACCTTCACCGACACCCTTGGCCACAACAGCAACTTGACCCGGCAAGGCTGAGTTTCCAGGACAATGTTCCGATGTTGCTGAGAGAGCCGATTCGGACGCCTCACCTCCTAAGACCCCGATGAGGGTGGCACCCGGCACCTCACTCCTGCACATATACAGTGGTGTCAAAAGTATTAACATTCATTACTCAAGTAGAAGTATAGATACTGGGATTTAAAATTACTTCTGTAGAAGTAGAAGTATCAACTCTAGCTTTTTACTCAAGTAAAAGTAAAAAAGTACTGGTTTCAAAACTACTTAAAAGTATAAAAGTAAAAGTAGCGTAAGAAAAAGCAACAACAAAGACAAATGCTTAGGCTGCACCACACATACTATTGTATACAACCCCACCTCCCCCACAAAAATCATTTTTTAGACTAGATTATATTATATTGTTAATGTTGAAAAACTAGGGGTGCACTAAGCTACCTGTCTTAACTGCATATATGCCCATTGAAAATAGGGTTGCCAACTCCTTGATAAATAAATAAGGGACACCTCTCGGCAGGGCTGGTCACCCCATTTAACCCCCCCCCCCCACACACACACACACACACACAAACACCCTGCCTGCCCCTCCTCACTTTGAAATCAACCTGAATTCATTTGGATACGTGTTTTTGAATTATAAAAATATGTATAAACAAATTATTACACAATTAACCATTTATTTTTAGTGCAAATAGAATTGCCAGAAACAAACATATCTTTTGAAAATTATGTATCTTTCTTAAACAGACCTCTGTCCTGCTTAATAACTTAAAACAGAATTATGTATCTTTCTTAAACAGACCTCTGTCTCATAGGCGTAACTTCCTGAAGGACTGGTGGGGACAAATCCCCACCAATGCTGACCTCTAGTGGACAGTCCCCACCAATATTTTGTTCACATATTTTACTTTTTATTTTATTTTATTGAACATTTAACCCTAACCCTCTGATTAAAACCCCATTCATGCCGCTACTCAGAAAGAAAAGAAAAAAGTTATCTCCGTTTCACACCGTCAACGAACCCCAACAAAAAAAAAACAACAACAACAACTGCCGAACAGCTGCTCTGTCCAGCAGTGGCTCTGTATTTAGTTAGTACGCACTGCGCAGTTTGCAAGACTCCCATGGCGTGCAGAGGAGCTGTCTGATCACCCTACACGGCAAAATACGACCAAAAAGTAAGTCATTAAATAGTTTTGGTGCACAGTACTCATGGTGTTATTGTGTTTACAGTGTGCATGCATTTCCTGAACGTAAGTAAATCGTTTTGATGACGTTTTGCGTGTAATATGTGCGCAACTTCAGGAGGAGCGAAAACTACGTTTGTTTATGTGTGAACAGTGTGCGCGAAGTTAGTCTGAGCTTTGTGAATTTAATTTAAACAAAACAGTATTATCATCCTGCTGCAGACGGAGGAGGGATGGAGGACGAGTTTAAGAAGTGGCTGCAGATACTTCTACTAGCATATTTAGCTCCATCTACTAGCAACTCACGGTGAATCAATAAACAAGCTGAAAACAATCTGAAAAGCTCTGAAACAGGTGGAGCATGTTCTTATTTATCTTGAAGCAGACACAGAGCTAAAGCCTTAAAGTCCTCCATCACTGAGTCTGCCTGTTAGTTTCAACATCAGGTGTACCAGCACGTTCATGCTGCAGGGCAAGACAGGTCATGCTGCCATGCTGCTGCAATACTGTGAAATAAATGCTGATAATTGTTTTATTTTTATTAATTACTGTAATTGCATTTGTAATGATAGTGTGCACCTACTATTTTTAGTTTGGAGCAAGCCTGGATAGATTGTTGTACTCAGTGCAGCTCCTACGGATTAAATGTCCTCTAAATAGCTTCATTTCATTTTCAGAGTTTCTATCGGCCAAATTGTGACATCATATGCTTAGAAGATTCTTCCCAATGAGCAAAGTGGATTCTACACAACACATCAAGAGCACTGTATGAAGCTAGGGAGAAAATAACAATCTTAATTGTTGTTGTTTTTTACAAACCAGATCCAAAAAAGTTGGGACACTAAACAAATAGTGAATAAAAACTGAATGCAATGATGTGGAGGTGCCAACATCTAATATTTTATTCAGAATAGAACACAAATCACAGATCAAAAGTTTAAACTGAGAGAATGTATCATTTTAAGAGAAAAATATGTTTTTTCAAAATTTCATGGCATCAACAAATCCAAAAAAAGTTGGGACAAGTCCATTTTTACCACTGTGTGGCATCCCCCCTTCTTCTTACAACACTCAACAGACGTCTGGGGACAGAGGAGACCAGTTTCTCAAGTTTAGAAATAGGAATGCTCTCCCATTCATGTCTAATACAGGCCTCTAACTGTTCAATCGTCTTGGGCCTTCTTTGTCGCACCTTCCTCTTTATGATGCACCAAATGTTCTCTATAGGTGAAAGATCTGGACTGCAGGCTGGACATTTCAGTACCGGATCCTTCTCCTACGTAGCCATGATGTTGTGATTGCTGCAGAATGTGGTCTGGCATTATCTTGTTGAAAAATGCAGGGTCTTCCCTGAAAGAGATGACATCTAGATGGAGCATATGTTGTTCTAGAACCTGAACATAGTTCTCTGCATTAATGGTGCCTTTCCAGACATGCAAGCTGCCCATGCCACAAGCGCTCATGCAACCCCATACCATCAGTGATGCAGGCTTCTGAACGGAGCGTTGATTGACATTCCAGCCACTTATTGCTACCTGTCCCACTTTTTGGTGATTTGTTGACACTGTGAAATTTTGAATCAATTTTTTTTTCCTTTAAAATTTTACATTTAATTAGATTAAACTTTTGATCTGTCATCTGTTCTATTATGAATAAAATATTGACATTTGCCATCTCCACATCATTAAATTCAGTTTTTATTCACAATTTGTTTAGTGTCCCAACTTTTTTTGGAATCCGGTATGTA